>JAOQGN010172034.1:0-17850 GCA_027564295.1 Himantozoum antarcticum | reverse complement strand
TTTAAAAAATTCATAAATGTTATACCTGTGGTCAATCCAAAATCTGCATCTCATCATGTCCTTTTAGATTCTGGTGTGAATTTTATGGAATTTATTATTAATTTTATATTTCCTTAGTTGGTTATCACATATTTGATATATCTGAGACGTTACATGGGAATATTTTGCACTCAATTTGGGAGTGTTTGTTGAAATTGCTCAGCCTTATGCTGGACTTGAATCAACCAAATAAAAATAACATAAAAGTTCAGTAATGGTTATAAAAAAGAAGCAACGCTTACTGTATCAAGACAAATTAATTAAGGAAGTGTTGGTGGTCCTAGCTTGTTAAAGTTTATGCATCTTGACTGTGAGCAACAGCAATGTGAGGTAATACAAGAGCGAGCGATTGTGTATGCACACACAGTCGCCAAAGGTTACAATAATTATAGCAAATGCATGATAAGGAAACGCTCCAACAAGGATATAAATACATCACTATTTGCACACAAATATACATGTAGATGATAATAATATATTATATATAATCTTTGATATTTCAATTTCCTCCTACAATATATCTCTATATAATACTGTTAAAGATGTCCTATTCCAATATTAAAGATTTAATTGTTGCCGTTACGCATTTTGAAAAATAAACCTAATTATTTATACCAAACATGCCATAAATGTATAATATTTATAACTCTTTGTTTTTCGAAACAAATACTATTTTGGACTTTAGAATCTAAAGTTATTTAATGATGGCTAAGCTGGCAAACAAATTATTAGTAGAGCTTGGATTATAGCTTTTTAAAACAAAGCCTGTGCTACATCTGTTGAAGTGTGGCCGGTACTGTTGCATTACTGAAGGAAATGACAACATCTGACACCTCAGACACACCCTCTTTAACAATGACTACAAATGTTCTAGAATTTTAGCAAACAATAGCACTCATAATTAAGCCTTCCTTCTTAAGAACTATCTAGACTAAATATGCAACTGTAACAAACACCGAGATCATAGTCACCAACTGAAGCACATGCCAAGGGATGGTGAATAGGTAAATCAATCAGTTTGGTGACAGCTGTATCATTTGGATGTCAGTGATGCAAGCTTTCACTGCAGGTTTTGCAAGGTTTCCCCCCTTACTAGTTCAATTAAATATGCCTTTGAATTTTACTGAATAATAATTATAATAGCAAAAGTAGCAAACATATATATTTTAGACATTCAAACTTTAAAGGTCTATTACAGCACCTGGTGGTAGTAATGATACTTTAATTTGATTTGCTATTAGTTTAAGTATAGCTGGCGGGGAGTATTATTTTCATCGACTATGAAATATATGTATATTTGAAATTCTGATCTAATATAGTTCAATATATTTCGCAATAACTCTCTTAATTTTAATGATGAAGAAATTTTATTTTATTAAGTATATCGCTTGTCAATATTTTGCATTGTGTTTTATTATCATGTGTAGGTATAACTAGATATTATGGTGTAAATATATGAAACATAATTTTTTTTTCTCAAAAATAATATGTTCTGATGCAAAATTATATTAATATTAAATTAATATTGTAGGCGCTAGATCGCAACGGGCCCATGTTCAAATCTCAGTTTACTAACTTAATATTAAATTAATATCGTAAAAGCAGTGTCAACTAAAGATGCACTATTGCGTAATATTATAATTATGCATTAAAACATTTCAGATAATATCCATTTATCTTTAGAAGAAAGTGGAATAATAATTGTATCAAAATGTTTGCAAATTGAAAATGAGGTCAAAAGGGAAAACACAGTGGACAGTATTTACTATGTATAAAGCATACCTTCAGTACAAGTACATAGTACATAGTACAAGTACATAGTACGCAGTACATAGTACGCAGTACAAGTACGCAGTACAAGTACGCAGTACAAGTACGCAGTACAAGTACGCAGTACAAGTACGCAGTACAAGTACACAGTACAAGTACACAGTACAAGTACACAATACAAGTACAAGTACAGCACAACAACCAACATACATGTAATGTGATGTTGGTTGTTGTGTCACTTATCTCAACCAACATGTTGGACATGATAATTATACATGTTTCTTTGGGTCAGTGTCTTGCAGTATCAGGCATTGGATCATGGCAAGACAATCAATAATGATTGATAATATGATGAATTAGTGTGATATCGATAGGGTTATCATCACTTTGAACATAAAAAATAATTATGATAATCAAATAAAAGTAAAAAGTGGTTAAAATTTGTTGAGAGGTCAAAGGTGAATTCTGCAAGTGATTGTGTATGCTATAAAAGTTTCGGTGACATATAAATATATACATGCAATTATATATGTAATAATAGTAAGTAGCAGTCAAATATTTGTAGCGATATGAAAATAAATCAATTACTAAGCTACCCTCTACCCCTTTTTTTCTTGGATTTCCGTTTGTTAGGTTTAGATTTAGATATTTTAGATTTTTTATTCTTGCTGTTATTATTTTTCTGGCGATTCCGACTAAGACATTTCTGTTTCTTTTTGCCAATGATCTTTTTACAATTGGCCCCCTTTTTTGATGACCGAGGAGCAGGTGAATTACGCGATCCTGTGCGTTGAGGTGTTTGCTGCAGGGCAGCAGCTTTGGGAGCTTTGAGTGTTGGTGGAGGAGGTACTAGAAGGCTTTGACCTGCAGAAACTGACGACTTGAGTACTTTTCCATCTTCATCTACCACCGTCTGTAATCAGGACAATACAATTTATCCAACCAGGATATATCTATTCAAATATATTGAAACCGTAACCGGCCAGTACAAGGGTGTAACAGCCATTTTATGTGGCCGTTACCAGATAAAAATTATTGATAGTAATATTAGATTTTTAAGCCGATGAGCTTAAAAATACTCTTTACTGTTAATAACATTTACCATAGGCAAAAAATCTAATATAAAACTGGAAAATCTGTCATTAAAAGTACAACAACTTATTCATACATAACTATTAAATGGCATGACAGTAGTCTATGTTAGATTCTACTTTTCTTGTAAATCAATTAGAGTATGGACTATGGAATTATAATACATGTATATTACTTATTGGGTTAAATTGGGCTAATTTAGCTGAACTAGGGGGCTGGAAGTCAAAACTAACATTAACCATATAGCCGAAGCTAGTTTTGTTTACAATTATTTGCATATGTATTAATTTTGTTATATTTCGTCAAAGGATCAAACAAAAGAACGAAGATTAATTTATAATAATTAATGAGGCACATTCTGAGTGACAGCATTATTAGTCAAGGCGCCAGATCTAGGACAACAGCCAGCCAACCAAAACAGCAGCAACAACTAGTTGAGGAGGTGGAAACTAGATGAACTGCAGCCTGACCGATGACCTGACTTAGCCCACCAGGCAAAGAGTTCCACGAGTGGGTATTGAACTTAGCAGCTTGCAATAAATATGAATAGTTAAAATTTCATTACAGCTATGAGATTTTTTGTTGGTATGCTAGGGGAATAATCTTCTGAGTTCATAGATATTTATTTGCGCTAATAGACTTTGTTCATATACAATCTAGGAAAATGAGCTTATGAGGTTTTATGCTTTGAAAAGATGTTGGCGTATCTTTAGAATCTCGAGGGCCCTTATCTGATTATCTCATCTTTGTGGTTATGGTTTATGGAGTGCACTAATGTGCCATAGGCATTCTGAACATGGAAATGGTTCCAATGGTGGGCAGTGTGGCTAAAGGGAAGTGTCTGAACTGTGATCAAGTTGTCAGTGGTTCGATTCTCTTCTGAGTCACTTTATACGTAGTGTAGGCTGCGACACAGCAACACCCAGCCTCTGAAGGCTACAGCTCCTAGAATATTTGCAACATATTGGAAGCACTGTCTGATATTATAAATTGCTAGCAATATCCACGATTGACAGGCATCTGAAGTAATTATATATAATATATTTTATTTTTATTTAGTTTATATCTGCAGATGATTTACTAATGAGTTCTGACAAACATTATCCTATTAATAAAATTACCTTGCCATTCGGCTTTCCATACAGTACTTGAATACCAACGATATCATCCTGGTGAAACACAACGTCGCCAACCCTTTCACCAACCACAGGAAACATGATAGCTTCTGGGGTACGGGAGTGTCCCATGGAAAGTGTGTGACCCATTTCATGGCATAAACTTTCTTCCAGGCTTAAAACTGCAGAACAAAGTTAAGATTAAGAAAAGCCAACTAGGATGCAAATATAGTAAAGACAATGGCAAACAAAAGAAAGGTTTTACATTAACTATTTTGGATCCTGTTTATAATAAAACAATGGCATACCATCTACAGTATGAGGCACACAATGCCACCACTACTACACTTCAGGAAGTCTATATATATATATAATGCATCTACATGTAGTTCACAGTCATGTTAAAATCATTTCCTTTATATATATAGCTATCAACAAGTGAAATTTGTGTATTTATATTGGATGATTTCAGGCGCATGGTTGCCGCGGGGATATATTCCACATTCCAGCATGCCTAATCTGTATCTAAGACAAATAATCCACATTTATTTTGTAATAATTGCAATATAACTTGTGCAGCACCTTCTAATCGCATTGGCAATGAAAATTACTCAGCGCACAATTATATTATTGGTTTTCACTTTGCGTAACTAAAAGATCACAACCGCCAGGATCTCGATTATCTATTGTGGATTGTGGTTTGAGGATTGGGGTATAACGGGAAAACCAGTTCCATTATCCTAACTGTTGTGATCTTAGGTCTTACTTTGAGTTGAACATTGTGAATTTATGGCAATGAAGCGAAACCAGATAATGACTGTACACTTTTCACATGAGCCTTTGCGATATAACAACTTGCTAAACGGTTGACACAATGCTTTACAATACTCTATTCGTTTCCAATTAATTACTCACATCAATTACAAGAAAAATAATTTTGTGTAATCAGGGTGCTTGATAATTTAATGTTATGAAACATTTAAATCGCGCTTATTTATTTATTATTTGCATGCGGTTATAGAGGTTG
Source organism: Himantozoum antarcticum (assembly GCA_027564295.1). NCBI lineage: Eukaryota > Metazoa > Bryozoa > Gymnolaemata > Cheilostomatida > Bugulidae > Himantozoum > Himantozoum antarcticum. The sequence continues at coordinate 12,807 of JAOQGN010172034.1, read as the reverse complement.
GTATAAAAGTTTATAATACAATATTAATAACAATATTTTAATAAAATAACTTGTTGAGTGTTGACCGCTGACGAAATTGCAAAAAATAGAAACAGTTAATATAATAAGATCATAATTATGAGTAAATGCATCTCTCCATTCTGCTGATTTAAATTCTAGAAAATAAGAGATTTCCCTTTATGGTTCACTGCTCATAAAGCACTTTCAAACGCTGAAGCAAATGCTTAATCAAATTATGCAATATTGTTTCTAATTTATAGTAAACTAATGTTCTATTTTTATTTTAAGAATAATTAGGGTTGCCAAATATATAGATATTCAATTTTATACTCTGACTGCCAAATGGCAACAATAAAATATATGGGAATAAATTTACAATCATTATTACATTATCCTTTAATACTATTTTTATTGAACTTGCAATTTCAATTGCCTTATAAAGTTGCCACTATTTGTCTCCAGGTAATAATATCTAAGCTTGAATGTGGAAAAAAGTTTATACAACTTGTTTAAAGTGAATATTACAGCATGCAAACTAATAAAAAATTTATTAAAATAAAGTTGTTTGTAAACATTTTTTATATATAATGAATATCAAATTTTAAAGCAAATCAATAGTGGATTATGCCATTGGATTTCGCTGATTCACTAATTATAGGACACCGTATAGACAGTCAGTATTGCTTATATTTTTCCATATCTCTTTAGTACTACAGAGCAATTAACGGACATAACTTTACACTTTATGGCAGAATTATTTCCCTTTGTACCAGACTTTGATAGTATGTGTTGCGTATCGAAACACTACATAAACCAATATTGCCACCCAGTTTTGCTTACTACTTTAAAAACAGAGCAAGGCTATGACCAGATTCCTAGCAACCACTTAATGCCCTGAGATAAAATAAAAGGGTGTGTAAAATATTTGGTTGAAATTTCTGAAGGGAATTGAATTCACCTAAGCAAACTCGGTTATTTACATGTATATGGAAGAATATGAGGTCAGTTTGCTGGGACCAATTTAAACCAGAACCTGGCAAAGCCTGGACTCGACCGGTTGACATTTTGGTCTGGCATAGACAGGGTTAGGACATCTAAGTCAGTGTATGACTGGCACACAAGTAGAATAAACTTCAATGGTATTTGGCAACTGTCATGGCCTATATGAACATGGATATGGGGAGAGGGTGTCAAAGGGATCAATACAAACCATTACCATGCATGTACATAATAATAATTGTTGTTATAACTAATAAGGGAGTAAATAAAACAATATATTTAAATTTGCACCCTTAGATGTCTGCATAAGGCTTGATTGTTTGACTGCCTTTTATGTTTCAGGTGCCACATTAAACACTCCTCTCAAGTTCTAAATCTTTAGCTGTATATTCAGATTTATTGGAGAATTAATGCTGATAAATCATAAAAAATGCGATTATATCAGTCATTAAATATGTATATCGACACTGAATTGTCTAGTAGTATGAGATTCCGCAGAGAGGGTGTGCATATTATAGACAATTGATTTGACTCACAAAGACCGGCTGTCAATTCTGTATGCAATGAATATTGATAGCCTGGTACTCATACTTGCCTTAGCTTCGTAGCAGCCACATAATATGTTGGGTGTCGCTCAATTACTGATTTTCATTGCGTAGGAGGGATTGTTTCGAGAAGCGATCGGTAGCAACCATTATTATAAAAGGGGTGGCAATGTGAAACTGTGAAACTCGCTCATATTAAAGTTAACACATGCTATGTTTCTAATTAACACATGCTATGTCCCTAATATTTTTAACTTGGGAATCATATAATATAATTTCCTTTATAAATTTATCATTATTGACTGGTTTCCTATTGTGTTACAACAGGTTACTCTGAACACTTGGCCACCCCTTTATATAGTAATGGTTGCTACCATTCCCTCAAAACACTCCCTCCTATGCAATTGAAACCCAGTAAAGATAAATATAAATATAAATATAAATGATATATCAGCCTTGAGTAGCGTCAGAGAAGAAAAAGAAGAGTATGATAAATTTTAATCTAAGCTGAAGATACAAAAATCCATGGATGTTCTTTGAATTAGGTGTTGATTTTTCCTTTATAAATGCTTGATATGGAAACAAGAAAGACGGAACCCACATGTTCAGCGGATATTTCTTTTCGAGTCTCATTTTGGATCCAAGTCGATGGTTACTTTGCTATATTTAAGAAAAGGAGTCGAAATGCATATTCTTGAGCAAAAATTGTCTTGAAATGCAAGTATGATTTTATATACAACTATTGCATCTTTATCATATAATTTTCGATTCAGTACTTTTTTTGTTATTACTCTATATTATCAGAACTGTCAAACAACATGCTAAAAGAGTGATTGGCACATTTTTGGAGTTGTCATCACGCCTAAAAACCACTGTCACACTTTCAGGGATATCCAGTGAAGTGTCATGCTTTCAGAAATTTTCATTGAACATTTTTGGAGTTATTTTTTCTGTGTCCTGGATGCATAGTGACCAGTTCTCATTGGTCTTGGTTCTCATTGGTCCTTTTGGACCAATGTATGTGCTTTTGTTAAATTATTCATGCAGCCACAAGATGTGACAGTATTTTGTATAGGTAATTTGATATTGGTCTTTTCATTTCTGAAAAAATATCATGAGTTTATCAACTAGATAACATGTTTTTTTTTCAAAAGTAGCAATTTTCAACATTAAATTCTTTATTTTGCTTTAAACAGAAATGGATAATGATAGCGGTCATTACCATGCCAACCTGCGATCACATGGTGGCAATCACATCCGCGATATCACAGTGGCAATGGCAAGTAGACCGATTTTAATTCCCTTTGATCTCGCAATTAACCATTTAACATTGCAGTAGACTTTGCTTGTGTAGAGATCATATTATTTAGCTGTGGAACCAAGGGCCTGGTAAATTTTTGGGTGCTACGGAGAGAACAAAGGCTCTAAGCACATGTAATTGAACTGTTCACATGCCCTTCTCTGATTGGTTGAAATGCTAAATAGCTTCGGTCCCAGTCAAATTTTGACCACACATTTATTTCATGCTACATGCAAAGGATAGACATTACTAGTGCATCGATAATTGCCAGGCTATGGAATCATTCATGTCAAATGCATTTGTAAAGCAGATTTTCCGTATGTTTTTGCTAATATTTCCTCTACTAACGAGTTGCAAACAAATTCACAGTGAGATTATGACAGAATGAGTAGTTGCGATTACTTTACAATAGAACTCATATGACTTGTTGTTTGCATGGCATTTTATTATTAGTTTTAAAGTTGTCATTACTGATTTCACATGGATATTTGCAGACTGTGTTAAGTCACGATATTGAGTATTGGCAATCCACTCTTGTTTTTGGTAGAAATCAGAATCTAGTGTTAAAGCTTGGAATTTTTACAAAAAAATATCTTTTATCTAGTTGATAAACTCATGACATTCTTTCAAAATTGGAAAGACCAATATCAAATGACTTGTACAAAATACTGTCACTTTTTGTGACTGTATGAATTATTTAAGTTGTTGACCATGACCTAGCAGTATGTTACAAAAGCTATATAGCTTGGAACTTTCAAATTGGATCATTATGTGGGTTGGGTGGAGCAATTAACACCACGATCTGATTTTAGTACACTGATGGAAAAGTAAATATACCCTATAGGTGCCAAAGTATTTACGTGCCTGTTTAGTTATGGTTTACATCTTGATTTGAGTTTTTTTTAGAAACTTTGAGTATTATGGAACTTGATTTGTGAATAAGTTTACCAGGAGATGATACAAGATCTTACTGATGTTCCACTCAGTACTTAAGTTTTTAACTAAGTATTTAACTTCTTGTAAAACTAAATATGACAGGATAGCAAGTGTCCCTTTGGACAATTATGCATTTAAATATTAATTACATAGATAAAATGTGATCAAAATATGATTGTCTGTATTTGCATAGACAATAATTCAATACCATAACCATTTATTTTATCATGCAACGTATATTCCCAGTGAATAGATTATTTTGTGCATTATAATTATAATAAATAATGATCAATAATTTAATATTATAGTTATTGAAATATGTTTGAAATATGCAAGAAATATGGTTAGAATTCACCAATTAGCACCTATGTGTGTACACTTTTTTCAAAGGAGTATTCCCGAATCTGTTGTGGGGAGGGTGCTGCGCCCCTCCCGCACACGCATGCATAGCACCCCTCGATAGACAATATCAATAAACCTCACGAGCCGAGTGTCATACTTTCAGATTTCTGCAGGTTGACAGGTCTGTATATCATGTATCATGCTCAGTTCAGCAGACTTATCCAACAGTAAACTTAGTAATCTATCGATCATTACATTGGCTTACTTTAACTGGAAATGCTACTTTTGCTGGTGGTGATTACAAGCTGCAATTATGCAATTGCCCAGGCTGTTAGCACCATCAGATTCAGAACAAAACTACTCAACACTGCGGAACATAAGAATTAATTTCATATTCTCAAAAATTTTCCACCAGCTTCCAAATATCTTTTAGTGCCCGCAGTATTACAGAAGAGCATGACTGATTTAGTGTTTGTGTATTTTGAACTGATATTCGTGTACTTCTGTTATTACCTTCAGGGTCAGAGGAGTACTTTGGAACCCATGACTCTCTGCTGTCCAGTCTGAGATATGAAGATGGTGGACTGTTGAAGGGGGCTGGCGAGAGTGCTTCTCCCACATTACCACCTTCCCCTTTGTCTCCCTTCAGTGCTACAAAACTGATGTATATGTTAGCTATTCTATTTCTTATGAGCTTGAATGACAGTCCAGATACCTCCGCCCATCTCTACAACATGAGTGAGAAACTTGGTTCATCAACCAAAATATAATGGTTTTGTTGCTAAAGAGTCTAAAGTCAACTGGTCATGCCCGCTTGCCACTCTGAGCATGCCTGCTTGCCACTCTATTTATTAGTTATTTTTTATTCGTTTTTTTGCATATTCTCTTCAAATAAACATGGTCTAGCAATTAGTCAACTACAACATGGATGTTTGCATTTGGCTTGACAAACGAAATAGGAACTCTCTTCATGGACAGAAACTTTCAGGTTGACAGTGGGACTTGGATCTAGGTGCTAGCATGCCACAAGCATTACCATTACACCAACACTGGCCACATTCTGGACTTGCTCTTGGCAACTGGTCTAGCAGCAACAACATAGGCTTATTGCCAATGCACAAGTCGGAGTCTCAATTACAAATGTTCTGTTTTGTGGAATGCTTTCTTCGTTGGCTAGCTGGTTAGTAAGCAACAAAATATTTTTCTTCTATGAGACAGTAAAAAATACAAACATACATACATACATTCATACAACAACATTTAGTTTCTTTTTCGCATTTTGTTTCATTGTTATTCACTGTTTAGGTTTCTGGCAAGATGTCGATGGAAAACATAGTACAAAGTTATAACGTTAATTGACATGTGTTTCCTAGTCTTCTCCTGCTGAGTGTAGCCATAAGCTTCCTCAGCCATTTAGCCTTCAGCTATGTACTCTTTGTATCACTCGGTTTTGGCTCAGCTATTTCGCTGTATCACTTGGTTTTTGGCTCAGCTATTTTACTATTGCTTACTCAGTTGGGCTGCAGCTGTGGTATAAATGCTTTTTGCATGGCAGTTTTGTTCTTAACCAGCTAGTAAATCAACTAAATAAAGCCTAAATGATACGCAACTTTACTGTAAACTAGTTCTCTCATAGTAATTGGTATCTGGATGCCCAATGGGTAGTTTCTTAAGAGATTAGGCCCGGTTGTGGGTCTTCACCCTGCTGCTATGGTAGCAGACTATGTGAATTCGGTCTGGTAAATTACTACTACAATTTGTCCGCAGGTCTAGCCAAGATGGCGGTTGGCTTGATAGCCTAGGGACTCTAAACTGACAGTGCACTCAGTTCTACGGGGCTGGGCTAATCTGTTGCAATATCACTCAACGAAATAGGTACTTTTTTTGGGACGGACATATCATATTAATGCCTGACCATTGGGGTACTAGTAGAGTTAGGCACTCCTCAGCCTTTTGACCTCCATGAATAAAACATGGCAATGGATCCTCTAAGACATCAACGAAGATAAACAAAAGAGAACCCACAAGCCAGATTATGTGCCATTGTTGCTATATTCTGTTAATGGTTCTGACAAAACGTTTCCATCGATCATAATTATTTCTAACAACAATGACATTTCTGATTTATGTTTGCCATATTATAGTCTTTGCTTATTTCCTGTAAGATATATTTTTATGCAGTAATATTTGTTTTTGTGTTGCTAATGTGTCTATGAAACAGATTGATAATCTGTTGTTGGTAACTTTGTGGTCTTTGGAAAATAAAATTGCCAAAAGTTAATTAAAGAACACTAGGGTGGTTATTGATAATAGCTTTCTTAAGAGCGGTGTACCAAACCGATGTTTTGATTGTGGACTTTTCAAAGCCGACCTCAAATCGGTTAATTAGCAATGGTGTAATATAATCTTAAAGTCAGAACATTTACCCATAGGCAGCCAGAATATAGGGTCTCCCTTCGGAACTATGTTGTGCTATTCAAAATAGAGTTATAGAAGTAGACAGTATCGGCCAAATTGCTAGTGCATCATAGAAAAGAGTCTCTGGTTTTAATTTGGGGCGTCAATAGCAAATACTATTCTACATTCGCATTTAACATTTTTTTAATTACTTTTCATGATATTCTAAAAAGATTGTGATTAAGTAATGAAATGCTGATTTCCACAAAGATGAGACAGCCCCATAAAAGTAAGGCTGCAAAGATGTCTTCTCTTTGCAAAGTAGATTTACTGAGCATCAAACTGTTCAGTTCAAATTCTCATGCCTTGTAGGCTAAGTGTATCTGTGCTTGCTATCTGGGTTTGCTGAATACAATGGCTGACCGTGGTGATAACATCTTTGCAACTTTTTGCGACAGCCCCAACGGTAACAAAATGGAAGGTTGTGGAGTTGCTTGTTTTCTCTATTGAATGCAGTCTCACCTAAAACTGACACCCTAAACCCTAGCACTAAGCAAAGCTTTGAAATTATACAAATTTGCATCTAACCGTATTTATGTTGATTATTTTTGTCCCTACATAAATTATTTTACTTCAGCAACATACCGTAGCACAGTCTACAGCAATTTGATCTTGCACTGCTGAATCCATTCCATGCCAGTAGTTCTTAAAGCCGATAGTAATTGGATATGGCTTCTTTTTGTCTGTCCATAGATATTTAGCATCATTAAGCAGACTGTATCTTTTAAATCTTTTTTGGCCAGCCAAATCTATAGCTATTGTCTTGAAGTCTTCATCTGGGCTGGCACACCGCGGCTTCTCCATCTCTTCTATTGTTTGTTTGGTGATACTGTCTATAGAAACGATGGCAATATAGAGTAGCAATAATAGAAATGCAGGTAAACATATTAGCCATGGAAAATCGGTCAAGCATAGAGTTATAAACATTTTTGTTACCTAAATTGAAGTTGGAATAATGTGTGGAATAACGCATGCTAATGTACACGCATATGAAGACTTAACCCTTTGCTTGCTAAAGCAGACTATAGTCTGTGTTCCAAACAAATTTGTGAGTCTTGAGCACCAGTGGCTTAAGTCACCAAAATGGATATGTTTGTGAAAAGAACGTCATCATTTTTGTTTATCTCACGTAACATATTACATTTTGTTGCCAATGAAAAGTTCCTGAGCAACCAGTTGGACGCAACAAAAGTTTTCAAATCACGTAATCTGGTCGACGATAAAATAATAGGCAGGTAAAGTTTGGATCTCCATATATATATTTTCTGCCAAATCATTGAATCTTATGGTTTTTCTCATTGGGCATAGCTCGCCTTCGGATGTATTTGCAACTTCAAAAACTGCCTAAATGAATTTGGACCCAAACATTTAATAATGCTAAATGCTAAACAAATTGTCAATAAACTACTTAGAAAATTCAGAAAACTTCTCACTTGGTTTGAGATTGGATATCAGCAGCTGAACTTAATCCAAGGTTTATGGATACTAAAACATTATGATACAGATCGGGTACAGCTCAACTTATATATCCAGGGATTACACAATTTAAAATCAAAGATAAATTTCAGTGAATTAATATAATTCTTATAGACTTTGGGATGTGAACTTTTAGTTGAAATAAGCTTTTCTTTACCTTAAAGATTCAGTCATCAGTACGTTGTATATTATGATGAAGATGGCATTTGATGAACTGATTCTAAGGTATAGGCTTTGAATCTAAACAAGTACATGCATATCTAGTGCAGTACCAACCGAGCTCTTGCCATAAATTAAGTATGTGCATTGATAAAACAATACCACAGATGTAGATATTCACTATGATTATCTAGAGAGTGTATTCTAAAACGATAATCCAACAGGAAATGGGTTGGGCAGATGTTCACAAACATTAGATAGACTACAAAAAGTTCACATAACCCAATGAAACGTTTCTAGCGGTTGTCTAAGGGAGGCGCAAAGTAGTCTCTCATAAAAATACCACTCAGCTTTTCAATCAACCCATGTACTTGTGGCAAAAATATTTAGACCATGAAACCCCAAGTTGAATAATTAATGATGCTTTGAATGTTCACATCACTGATATTCGGGTTGACTTTACTTATATAATCAAATAACTAACTAATCTGTAATTATCGTCTTACTCATTCCCAAAGAATTAATCCTGAGAGTTAAAGGAGTCTCTAACTCCTTGATTAATCCCATTGTCAACAAATTTGACATGCCTCAGCCCTCACCTCGATCTGATCCGGAAATACAACAAAAGAGTTCACATACCAAACCATGGACTGTTAAAGATCAAATAAGGTCAAAATATGTTATTTTCAAACAATGAATTTTCTGGAGGTCCATACTCAATTAACGGTGGAATGATACCTATTGTGCTGTAGAGCGCATGGATATATAAGTTATTAGTCAAAGAGTTAAAGTGTGTAAAATGAGCCAAAAATTGATTTGCTCAGAATAGAATCAGACTGAAATAGTTTTATACGATATTCATCCCAATAAGCATACAGAAAAAAACAAATCTAAGTGCCATATTTGTCCAGATAGAGCCTTTTGAAAATTGGATATTTCCTATTGACACAAATTGTGATGTTATAGTAATCCCTGACGTGATGTAATCGACCATGTGACTAGCCAAAGAACCCAGCCCATGGTTTTCTTATAGCTAGTTATATAGAAATCTTTAGCTGGTTTATACTGCAGTAATGTATTCTACCCATGGTTTGGGCACAATATTTAATGGCGCAAACTTTATGTTCATTAGCTCTATTAACACCTCGGTGGCATGTTTTGTTTTGTTTTCTGTTTTTGGTTTGCTGCTGTCCTTATGCTCTCTATTTAGTGAGCCTCCTATGCTTGAAATTTGTATGAGCAGCAGAAGCTGGGTGTGAAATGAAGAGCTCACCTTCACAACAGGATGTGAGGCTGGGATTGAACCGAGGACTTTGTGGGCCATGAGCTAGAGACCTACCCACTGAGCCACCCTACTATCTATATACACACATATTATAATTAATCTGCATATCAATTTCAATTTGATATCGATGTGAGTTTGTTGAACATAAATGTTCTGTGCATTTGTAAGTTAAAATAGTTTCAAAAATCAATTTAATAAAATGGTTATTAAAAAATACTGAACAGCCCCATGCAGCAGTTCATATAGGACAGAGGTCACTAGGTCAGCCGGTCATATAGGACAGAGTGAATTAAATAAAGGTGTTAAATAGTATTTTCAATTTTGTTATTGAATACGAATAATCTTAATTATTTCAGCTCAACAACTTCTGTCCAACTGTTGGTATCCATTTTGTTTCAAAAATCAATATGCTTGACTCAATGAACAAGGAAAAAAGTGTTTATGATATTGAAATTCATGAAGAGAATATTGGTAACTTACTGGTACTTTGGCGGCATTGCTGGAAATTGGGCAAAACAATCACCTCCATAACAACTTCACTAGCATTGTTCTGAAATTTCAATACTATTTTTTTGAGGGAAAAATCTGTTGCATCTGAAAGCCCCCGATATGTACTGAATTTGCAATTAAATTGATAATTTATACAAATTATCAGAAAAGGAGGGCGGGGAGTTACTAGGGTAACTGTTTTACCTTTGATGGATAAAATAATATGGCTTTTGGAGGCATTGCCTGGAACTGCTCTTACTGTGTATGATATTCAACAGGTCCTTACAATATATACCGTATATTGTCTACTAAATAATTGCAACCTATAAATCACCACAGAGGTGGGTTGATATACAGAGTGTTCCGTGGAGAATAGAACTTCTGCGTACTTGATTACAGCCCGGACACTCCACCGCTAAGTCACTCTGCTCACCCAAATCTCAAATATTTCAAATCTAAAGCTTAAATTTTAATCTAAGGATTTGTAGTAGCTTAAAATTTAAATGTATAACCATAATAAAATATTTAGATGAGCGCATTAAACAATGCATAAATATTATACACGTGATATAGTACAGTATTTATGGTATAAGAAACACAAAAGAGCTATAATTGAAGTTACATGCATACAATTACTAAACCACAAGTAAAACTTTGAGCAATAATGCAATCCAGCTCAGCTGTAGAACGTGGTACGTCAGCTGTGGTACGTCATCTGGGAATCAATTCATCAACTCAAATAGAACAGCAAAAACAACAACCAAACACCAACAATGAAGAGTACAAGCATTAATATGATTGCAGGTCTAGATAGCAATATAATCGTAACACTACCGTAAGTTTGGTATAATCATGGTATCTAATTGGTCTAAGCTTTATGATACAACCAATGGTGGGAGGGCTGGGTGCTTCACTCTCTCAACTTTTAGTCGGAATCAAATCTTTACTATGGCCATGACTAATCAATTGTTCTTTCACTCAATTGATGGATGTGTGTGAAATAATCCACAATAAATCACCTTAAGCCTTGATCGAATTTAGATTATTTTTACTTCAGTAGGCAAAACCTATCTTGCCATGAGGAAAGGTCAGATATTATATATGCCAATGAGTCTAATGTAAACCCAACTAAAGCTGCGGTTATATCAGGCCGATTCTATCGCACTGCCTGTGTTTTTGTTGAACTTGGTATGATAGTTGTCAATTTAAATGGCAAATTGGAGATAACTCAAGACAGAGAACAATATTATTGGCAAGGTTTACTCATCTGCTTGCAACCGGTCAAATATTAGTAGTTTTGCTTTATTAAAACATGTAAATATTATTAATGAGCTGTGAGTGTCATTAATCAATTTGGATAATTTATCAATAGCCTATATGATAATTATTATTAAATAATGTAATATGTAGTCCAAATCTACAGTTTTACCTTGTGTGACTTTATGCACTGTACCATTCATCAAGCACACTTGTGTGAAATAATTAAAATGTTTTTTTTTTTAATAAATGTCATGTTCAACATATCCTGTACGTCATCGATTAACTGGGCAAGTGCATCTTGTTGTGTAAATTCAAAATTTTGGCTTTACATGACATATAATTCAATTTCAGCCCGTTTAAGTTTCGGTTCCTAATTTTATTTAATTTATTGAGTTGTATTAATTGAGAGAAGACCTCGACACACACTAGTATTTGATTTGTGCTCTATTGCACTTGCTGTGTAAACCTGTACCAGGGACTTTGCTAAATCAGCTTCTATCACTTGCTTGTCCACTAGTTAGTTCAAACTCCCATAGGATTACAGGGAGTTACATTGAAATTATTTTTGGTATAATGATACAACATTAATAAAGGCTGTAACTCAACGCGATCCCTTTCGGCTGAATTATTTCCCACTGGATTCTACAGCATATGTGAAGCTTTATTTTATTCAAGTCATGCTCATGTTATTAGCACTTGTCATGTGCGACTAACCGATAGCACCCTTAATTATGTTGCATGCATTTGGCCATCTGCTCGTATGCAATACTGTAGAAGAATTCTCCACTCCCCGGACAACGCTATCCATGGTTTGAACTATTATTGCAATTATACTACTATTTGCTTGTGTATCCTAATTACTCTTCCCGAGTTCTGCCGGCTGAACCGGCTGAACAGGTTGAACCAGCTGAACTGGCTGAACTGGCAGAGCCTGATATGCTAGAGTCACCATATTTTAACACAAGTTTGTATAGTAGGTTCGTTAGATAACTTTGAGCCGTCTAAGTAAGTAGCTTCCGAGTTAGGCATCAGTTTACTTCAGCCAGTTTTGATTCGGTTGTTTCGCTTGTACTTCCGGCTGTACAGCTTTACCTGACTGGGTGTACAAATTTAGTATAAATATAAGCAGAGCACAAGGGTCCCTCTTTGACTTTTTACTCGTCTTCCAATATGGAAAGTGGTGTATGTCTAGTGTTATTAATTATAAATTCGACTGAGTCTGGCTGTGGCTGAATTCTACTTATATACTCTGTGCTATCCTCTGATGAGAGGTAGTGCTGTGCCGGAACTAGGAACGTCCCGTGTTCCGCGGAACTTTGGTTGTTCCGAGGAACAAGGAACATGTTGGGCATACTCAAAAAACAGTGTAGGCCAGTGTAGTCAATATTTTATAAAAATTATTATTTATTTAGCAATTATAAACAATTTTTGTCGTGTTATATAATATATAATAAAATATATGATTGTAAAACAAAACAGTATCTGTCTCACCTAGTATGTATATTACTTTTCCACGAACTAGTTGCCATAATTTACCTCAATATCATCATCACAATCTA
>JAOQGN010171923.1:0-11123 GCA_027564295.1 Himantozoum antarcticum | reverse complement strand
GGCAGATTTATTCTAGCAAGAACACAGTAATGGCAATAATGCACCAGATATAGTCTCAAATGTGAACAGTCCCTTTAGCCTCTCACTAAATTGAATTCAGTTTGGCTTCGATAGAAATTTGTACAATAATATTAGAAGACTTGGATATTGTTGAAATACTAGCGGATTTCATCGCCAGGATATATATATATATATAATATACATCTGAACATATATCCATTTTCTAACCATTATTCTAACTGCAATGAGTGGGCAACTCTCAAAAAGACTGCCAATTATTGCCTATAAATTATTGTTGTGCAATATAGTCTGCTTAGACCACACCAACGACTATTCCAAGATAACACAGTCCCACAAAAAAGCGTCATCTGATTAGTGATTATTCCCCACCTGTTCTGTGGTGAGTTCTCAATAATGATGTTGTGAAGTCATCGAAGTTCAACGGCCTCCAACGAATGGTTGCGGCAAATGCTTTATATATAAAATTGTCGCCTCATAATGAAGAGAGAACAACTCTAATTGTATGATACCTCTCTACTGTACAGTGCATCGTTTTGGAAGAGCCTTTGGCCAGACTATAAAGTCTGACCGAAGTACCCTTTATTTTATAAATTTGATCCTATTTTTATTTGCATTTATAGTGCAGACTTCATTACGTAGAATTAACTGCACTGCACACAGCATGAATTTACAATTTTCATCGCATTAATCATAACGGGCCTGTTGCCAACAGCCCGACCCTTTGCCTTGAATCAGGAGCTATATTGTAAAGTCACAATTGCTTTACTCATATAAATATCTATATGTGGCTGACAATCTGTCTGTTAGTCTCGATTAAGTTTTTATACAATATACCACAAGTACAACTACCCTCTACAACTACTCAGGCATTATGTAAACCATTACATTATGATACAAAAACATGGGAAGATTTGTTTTATAATTAATAACGCGAAATTTCATAGTAAAAATATTCTTAAAGTCACAAATTGTTTTCGACCTATGAGATCGCATTACAAATATAGAAAATTGGGAGTAATAGAAAGTCGATTGGAGAAGTGGATACATACGGCAGAGTCCTTGGTTAGGTACTTCCCAGCTGGGGTGGACTCTATATAGTCAGGTAACTGGGTGCTCTCCACATTTCTGACAGCTTTCTCATCAAATGCACCGTATAAGTCATCTAACTTCAGATTTGGTCTATGTGTATGAAATCAAAGCAGTATACTAATAGCATAGCAGATGGAGACCATGTGAGTGAGTTGGCTATTTACCATTCATAAGTTTAGAATGATTGCGGCATGAATCTAGTAGTAGGTACATGTAGTTACTAAAGAGAGAATGGGGTAACATTAGCCCATCCTAATTAATCTTTAGTAATTGGAAAAATGGCAGTAGGCTATAATTAATAGCTAACAGTCAAGAAAATCGCAGTCACATGAACGATCGGGAAAAATTATGTTCAATGAATTAAGGTAGTTGTCATCTATACATTGAAATGTGGGAGTTGCATTCTATATATCGAAATGTGGGAGTTGTCATCTATTTATTGAAATGTGGGAGTTGTCATCTATATTTTTCGTAAACTGGCTTTACAGCATTGAAGTGCCAAGTTTTAGGTTTAGGACACACTAGGGTTGTCGTCTTCTCTTTATACTAAACCCATAAAAAAATAAAACCACGCAGTGAAGAGAGCTACAGTTAAATGTTTCACTAAAACTGATGCAGACTTACATCAAAGATGGGTTTTATAGAGCTTCAATTTGAGACTAGAGTGTCCTGCATTTACTCTCAAAAGTTGATCAACATGCCAGTTTCAAAAATGAATGACATGGGAAGATAATTTGCTACTTACACATCTTTGACTGCAGTATTTCTATGAGTCGAAGGCCTCGTACCCAATGTGTCTGAAATCATAAGTATACAAATCTCATCATCACGAGGGTAACATTTCATGTGTAGATATTTTAATGAGTATCAAGATGGCAACAGTAGATGTTTGCAACTCATGTAGCTTGCTCGATTAACAAATTTTGAGTAGGTCACCCGTACCAATGACGCCATTTTATATAAAAAATATGTGATTAGCTGTAGATTTGTATAATGAAAAGTTGCTGTTACAGTAATATATGTTTTAGACTACACTGTCAACTTAGAAAATGAACAATTCTTAATCAAATGCTAAAAATTGATCATTGCATCACCTAGGACAACCAGAAATAATGTACATGTACAGTAATTGATAATACATGTATTGCTGGTAACGATTAATTAATATGTTTAGCACATTTGTTTGAGATGCATCAAGTTGGTAGTGCTTGCGCTTATGCTTATATCCTTGCAACAGGATGTTTGTGTCTACACCCAATACTACTTCTACTCCAAACATATTTAGTACACATGAACAATGCATTCAAGGCAGCGTCAATAAGTTGATAAAATATAGTGCAAGATGAGGTCTATCTAGCCTGGGCGCACCTGGGACCCTAAACTGAGAGCAAATCGGCCACTGTATATGGCAGCCTTGGCTTCTGCCAGCATAATTTCTCACTTGTGACACAACTAACGGATATTAACTTTAAAGTAAGATTAACAGATAATCAAATACTCAAGAATATGCATGTGTACGGTACGTACCACTGTCATCTGAAGCATAGCTATCAGTGGAGATATCACTATCGAGAGACATATCCTTGTCCTCGCCTCCACCTCTAGCTTTAGCACCACCTCTCAACTGGGACCTGTATTGGTGACCTCCCACTCTACTCCTGCCATTGCCTGCGTTTCTATTGCTGTTGGAACTTGACCTAGAACTGGCATCCCCTGCAGGCGAGACGCTACTCCTCTCCCGTTTGACTCCCCTGCGTTCATTTGGAAACGCACTGGGCTCCACCTGGTACCGTCTGGGCTTTTCTCTGGGTGGAGGCATTCTAGGCGTCGCCTGCTGGGATAAATGCTGTAAGGATGGACTTCTACGGTTGCCAACTTCAAATTGCCCACCACTGAACTGACCACGAGACGCTGATCTACTTCTGTCACCTCTCCAACCATCGTTATAACATGAGGTTGAAGAACTCCACCCACTATCATAATCAACTGCCTCCGTTTTTATGTGAGGTGTTGCGAACCGTTGCCCAAATGAAGAGGTTGAGCTAGAACGCGAGTCTGTCCTCAAACTAGAATTTAGTGAGCGGTCCCTGGAATCTCTTCCGACAGAATTGGGGTTTCTATAGTCACTGTTCGATCGCTGATTGCTTCCGTCTCTGGACCTCTGTACATCATTATACTCGTAGTCTGTCCTATTGCCTCCTCTATTGTCAATATTATTATCGTGACTTGATTGCTGCCGATTATCAAATCGCTGACCAGCTCTGTTGTCATCACAATATCTATCACGAAATCCACCACCCAGCCTGACTCCTCTATTTCCATCTCTGTCACCATGCCAATTTCCATCTCGGCGAGCTTGCCTATTTCCATCCCTGTCACCTTGCCTGTTTCCATCTCGACCAGCTTGCCTGTTTCCATCTTGGCCAGCTTGCCTATTTCCATCTCTATCACCTTGCCTGTTTCCATCTCGACCAGCTTGCCTGTTTCCATCTTGGCCAGCTTCCCTATTTCCATCTCTGTCACCTTGTCTGTTTCCATCTCGACCAGCATGCCTGTTTCCATCTTGGCCTGCTTGCCGATTTCCATCTCTGCCACCTTGCCAGCTTCCATCTCGGCCAGCTTGCCTGCTTCCATCTTGGCCAGCTTGCCTATTTCCATCTCTGTCACTTTGCCTACTTCCATCTCGACCAGCGTGCCGGTTTACATCTCGGCCAGCTTGCCTGTTGTCATATCCTCCACTAGATCTATTCTCAGATTGATTATGGGGTCTATTCTCATAGTTGCCACCTGACCTATCTCCACAATTGCCATCTGGCCTAGAGTCGGACTCTTTGCGAGACCTGTCGCCTTCCTTACCAATGTACTTTTGCTCAAACGCACCTGTAGGCCTATCCCCACCTCTACCAACTTGTTGACTGTTGTCTTCAATTCTCGGATTATCTCCTTTCCAATTTTTATCCCTACCATCCTTCCTATTGCGTTCCTTATCACTATTCCAGTTTCGATTTCCATCACGGTCTATATCTTTATTATGTTGCCCGTCACTATCCCACATTCGATCCTTATCTCTATTATTTTGCTTGCCACTGTCCCAATTTTTATCCCCACCACCATCTCTATTCCGTTGTCTATCGTCATCCCAGTTACGATCTCTATCCCTACCACCATCTCTATTCCGTTGCCTATCCCTGTCACGATTGCAATCACTATCCCCATCTCTACTGTCATCCGTATGTCGCCTTCCATCCCCATCGTGGATACGATCATCATTACGTTGTGTATATCCATCACGGTCAGGTCGAGAGTCAGATGTGGCTATATCACGGTGAGATGGTGTTGCAATTTGCCCGTGTGTATTGAATGGCGCCAGATGAGGATTAACAATGTTCATTGGTAGACCTATACTTGGAGGCGGCACAGAAAATTGTGAGGTGGGGGTTGGAACTGGAGGGAGTACCCAGTTACCACCAGTCCAGGCTCCTATGTTGCTGGGTGGAGGTTGGCTGTAGTCTACCTGACTTGGACCGCTGGGTCTCGGAGTCACAGTAGCCATGGTCACCGGTGGTGGCAAATTTTTATCCATCATACTAGGATCAAAAGGAGGCCTGATTAATGCTGTTTGCTGCCCAGTAGGGAAGCTTGGAACTTGATTGGCATTTGACATCGCTTTTGTTTTTGTAATTAATGCCTGAAGAATCTGTGGATTTTGTTGCAGCATGGCCATCATTTGGTGAATATTTTCTGGTCTATTAGCTGGCATCGGCTGTCTCATCGGTACTACTGCACTGGAGGTTTGAATAGTACCAATCTGCTCAATACAAAACATACTCAGCTATTCAATACAAAAGGCACGTAGCAGACCTCTTTAGATTTAAAACATTGGAAATCTTGGTGAGCAATTTACAGCAGCTCAATTTTTTCACACCATGATAAAAGTTGAGATATTGAACAACCAACATATTTCTAATCTAAGCAAGATAAACATAATACTTCTTAAGTTATGTAATTTTCAAATGTTTTCTCAAAAATAAGTGTAACAGAAAAGGTTGAAATTTGAATCAGTTTCATTGAGTTTTCACATAGATTTTGTGAATCTTTGAGAAAACAGTCACAAAGATAAGTTCTGAATGATCAAAAAAGTAAATATGCAAATCTCACCAAATCTTGTATCAGCTGTACTGTCGTATTGTTCAATGGGGTCATTGGAACTTGCCCTTGTCCTAAAGAGAATCCGTAAAATTCCGTTAGTGTTTGTTAGTTATCATTAGTGTCAAAGTCTAAGAGTAAAATTACAATGTTGAAGGTTGTCGCATCCATGAAAATGAGACAGTGATCCTCATTCCACTATGCTAAATGGGAACGTAGCTCCATAACATGCCTATAATAGTTATTTGGGTGTTTGACGTCATGCATAATTTAAGGCATGTAGGCCTAACTGTTTCACGGCATGCAGGACTACACAGTGTCATGGCATGAAGGATTACTAACGGTTCCACGGCATTTAGGTCTACTGATTACTGTTTTACATAATGATAATAATAATGCATTTAATTTGTAGTCATTTAATAAAACACAGTGCATACAAATTAGAGCCACCTAATTAATATGACTACAGTATTTGTGATACAAAAATTAAAATCCACAAGTGTATGGATTGTTTTTAATGTGCTTTAAAAGAAATTAAATGGTTGTTGGCTTCAAATTCAACTGGCAAAGTGAAACATATTACAGACCGAGTAGGCCTACAAGCAGATCCTATCACCAATGACAAAATTTCTTTCTATGCAAGCCACTCAGTTGTAGGCTCCAGAACAGGTGCAGCAGAAGACCTGTTTGTTCATGGATTTTGCTTGAAGGAGACTTGCTTGGATTTACCATACTAATTGAATTTAAGTAGTATCGGCTTGTGAATAATGCTGTGAATAATCCTAAAACACAGCATTAGGCTACTAATTTTGGCAGAAATGTTTTTTACTGTGCATCGTAAAGCCCAAGCCCAAATCCAACCTCAACTCTCAAGCTATGTTTTCAAAAACCACACCATGAGAAATCGTATCCCTAATTTTAAATCGAAAATTAGGTAGGGCAGCCAGCATATCATTTCTTACCTTGCTGAGTAACTCTGGAAACAGCCCCAGCACTTTGTCCAATAGCCTGAGTCATTGTTTGGAACATATGCTGCATTTGATTTAACTGCTGTTGCAGGGACTACAATGAATTAGTAGGAAACCTTGGGGAGTGAAATGTGAGTGATCTTGCCAGCATACAACAACAATTCAATAATAAGGGTTCGCTGAGTGGAACAACATTCATTGGAAAGGGTAGGATGGGAGGTCTGCAATTTCAGTTCCAGATCAGAGGTGATATAGGCCTGATTCTAATAGAGGTAGAGAACGAGACATTTTGTCTCTTCACTCTTGATAACTGATAAGTGATAATCCAGCCATGATGAGCTGATGACAGTGCTAGTGCTAGCGAGTACGCACTAGAATAGTATACGATTATAAACATAATTTGAATATTGATACTTTACCAGGCCTCCTTTACATTTCATACTTTAATTTTACCATTTAATTATACTTTCATTTTTCAATAAATTTATTCCCAAACATTACATATTATATTAGGTACATTATTGAAGTTCAACAACATCATTTAACTTGAATTGAAGTTGAAATTGCTGCAAATCAGCCCTAACAAAACCAAAGCGACCGCTCAACAAACTTTAACTACGTGCATATTTAGATAACTTTCTTTTACTATTTAGTCGCATTTTAGTTTCACTTTCAGTTTTGTTTGAATTTTCAAAGCCAAATTTAAAATTTAATTAAAATATTTAACTACGCTTGGGTTTGACTTTGAATTTTGACTGCGATATTTGCGTGACTTTTGCTTATTACTAATATTATTATTTTACCTTTCTACGTTGTTTTATTTTTAAATTTGATGAGAAATACTTACAGCAATTTCCGAGTATGGATTCCCTGCTTTGGGAGGATTGGAGTTGAACGCCATTTTATAAACCTAGGCCAATAATTAGCAGAATTCAATTTTTATTTGTTAGCAGAGAGAAGAGTTAGTGGTATTGCCAACTACAACAAAATAGAATCTTGTCACATCTTCTGTTTTTTTTCTGGGTTTTATTTTTAAGGTTTTTCATAAAAAAAGAGAGAAAGTGCTTATGTAGACTCGCTGATTGTATGAAAGCTACTACAGAAGAATCGTTGCATATTCTTGTCAGTTGGACCCCTTACTGAATATCAGTTATCAGCAGTCAGGGTAGTGGGAAACTGTAAAATATTGCTTAGAAGAGATAAAATGTATCTCAAAGTTACCAAAATTGTCCGAACTACAAACGCAAAAGGAGTTAACCGGATGTTTGTTTTGTTGAGCGCAGCTCTGTGCGATATCAGAAGTATTATTGGACGTGACGTTTTGTTTCCCTAGTTTCCAGCAGACGCTTTGTGGCAACAGAAGTGAGTGTTATTACATTTATTTGTTTTCATATTGTAAACATTACAGAGGCCACTACAGGCCTATTGCACTGCACCATTTTGATATATCTGACAAAAATAGGTAATAACAGGTAGTATTTTAGTATTAGTATTATAGATTATGGAATACAGTAGTCAAAAGTCACAGTATTCTGTATACTCCAAACTACTGTACCAACTACCACGGTAACAAGGAGTTGTTTTTATTTCTCCTCCAGCAGGACAACTATTGAAACTGAAAGCGAAAGAATCAATGAGAGTAGACAGAGGGGGCAGTAGAGATAGAGTTGAAATTAAATTTGATTGTGTATTGAGTGGAATACATTTAGGCCAAGCTAAATTAATTATCAGATCTATGTCCCCTCGCTCGTCATATTTTGGAGGCTCTCCCAACAGTAAATTGAGCGCTCGCTCATCAGAAATTAGGAATATATTCAAAACTGAAATCCCTCGCCACATATTAGGTTTTGGCAATAAAATCTTGAGCTAGAATTGAGTGGAAGCATCCTGAACTGGAAGTCTGCCTTAAATCAGCCCTTTTTTTAAAGTATCTGTCATTTAATGTTGATATATCGATGGAAAATATAATATATTGTGGCACACATGGGGAAATTCAAAAATAAATTTGTATCTTGACCTCCCTCATCGAAAAGTTAATATCTGTAAATTATAAGCCTATAAATTTAAATACCTCACTCGCGCATCCCTACAACTAAAACTTTTGGACACAGATCTAATGATCAATTGAGCTTGGCCTTAATTTTAATGCTCTTATAATTATCACATGCAGAATATAAATGAAAATATCTGGCCGACGACATCTGGTAATCATGACAAATATGTAGCATTTGTTGTTCTACTTCTGGCAAACCTAAACTTTAAAGTAACCAAATTGCCTGAAAATTGACGAATGTACACACCATGTAATTCTATTAATCATTAATGGATGTTACTTGGGCCCATTAAGGACCCTCACCCCATGAGTGTGATCAAACAGTTAAAGTAGGAGGGTTGGAGGAGTGGAGACTGCAGTTCCATAAATATCCTAGAAGGAAATGTACGAGGTGTACGCAGGCGTAAACCCAACATAAAGCACAATACAATGGGTTCCATTGGACTAGCTTCGCTATCTGTTACCAATAAGCCTCCGAGCATGTTATTATTGTTAGGATTTATTGCTTGTAAAACTAAAAGGGTTTGTAAACACATTTGCAATTGGTTTTCCTGGCTGCTAGTAGCACATCTATTGCACACAGGAATTCAGTTTGTGGCAGAATAAGGTGTTGGTCTGCTGCTCTGTTGCCACTCTGCTGTGGGGTTGTTATGGCCATTCCAGTCATGAATTGTCAATGGCTATGTAATGTATAATGAAAGAAAAACACTGCTATTAGCTGGATTGCCCTATATGATGTCTTTTTATAGCTTATGTAACTCCACCACAGTATCAACTATCAGCAACACAGCTATAACACTGGACTATGGCAATAACTATCAACTTTTCTTGCAGCATTTGTAGGCGTAATAAGCAGTTATAATTACTAATTGCACTATCCCTGCTGTATTAGCAATTTCCTGGACTTTGTTATTGTGTTGTAAGCCTACGGAGTACAAACATCATACAAAAGTGACTGATAATCAAAATGAATGCCAAAATTGACATGGTTGATGTGTCGGCAAACAATGACCTAATGTGCGATCCAGTTGTTGATTATCTGGAAGAAATATTGGTTCACGCAACAATTTTCAATGGCTAAAATAATATAGGCCTACAATAATTATCATGCAATACACAAGTCATGTTGTGATAGTCTGGCTCTCCGCTCAAGGGTTGGGGGAGACTTTAACCGACTCCTAGACACTGATATGCGAGTTGGACAAGAGTAGAATGACAACCTAAGCGTGGCCCCGGAAGAACCCGACAGTCTGATCCCTACCCTACTGCTATGGGTATAGAAACTTTGGACGTGTTCATCATGCTCGCCTATTCACCAGAAGGTCCCTCTTGTGCCCCTGGCTAGATGTGGGCTCTCGCCAACGTACCACTCCTCACCCCCCTAGGGGTTTAAAGGGGCCGACTAGACGGTACTACAGTGTCCTGTTAATTCAGGATTCCAAACGAGGTGGGCCTTCAGTCCTCTCCCACAGCACTATATTGTCGTTTAAAGTGTCTCAGGAGCCTCATGAGTAGTATAAGTGTGGGCTGACCGCTCCCATGTTGCACTACGAATCGAAGAGTGGTAGGTACATCGTAGCCTTAGATCTTGTTTTGATTAGGGGTGGATTGAGTGTGACCCATTAGAAATGTTAAGTAGGAACTGAAGTCTATCCTGCCGTAGCAAAGTTCCTTGAAAAAAGACGGGTCGTCCCTTCTTTCAGTCTTTGTGGTTTGTGTGGATTCTAAGTCTCCTAACCACAGACCCCTAATCGATGGTTTCTGCCCCCTCATCGATGCTCTTGCCCCTCATCGTTGCTTTCTGCCCCCTCATCGATGGTCTCTGCCCCTCATCGATGGTGCTGCCCCCTCATCGATGCTCTGCTGCCCCTCTTATCGATGCTCTCCTGCCGCGTGATGGTTGCTGTTGGCCCTTCATGGAAGCTCTCGTGCCCGCTCATCGATGCTCTCTTGCTTCCTCATCGATGCTCTCCTGCGCGTGATGGCTGCTGTTTTGCCTTGATCGAAGCTCTCCTGCCCGCTCATCGATGCTCTCCTGCCCCCTCATCGGTGCACTCCTGCCCCCTCATCGATGCTCTCCTGCCCCCTCATGGCGACGTATTCATTCATTGGTGTTTGTGTGTTGTCAGCATCGATGGTTGTTGTTCGGTATAAAAGTGTTCGACATATGGCATATTTGTACGACGACTGGAGACGTTGAGCGCGCAAGAAGTGCACTATTTTTGCCTGACATTGATGCTTCTGAGCACCCATCGATGATGATGATTGTGATGACGATGAGCAGCACCTCTTTCCCCCTCCGCTGAAGCCCTGGCTGCCAAGCATCTCTCGGCGTGACACAACTGGATGCTTGGACCGGGCTGAGGGTTGAGAAACTGGCGCACTGCTATCCGGACTGGATGCTTCGGGATGGTACCCTCGTCCTCGCCCCTTCCCCACCATCAATGGTGATGAGAGATTCGTAATTCAACTGTGTATATATTTAAGTGTTAAGCGTATCGATGGTGTAGAGAGAGTTTAAGACTCTGCATTATCGATGTCCTGATGGGAGTACTTTTGCAAGCTTTTACTCCATCGATGGTGTGATGAACAAAAAATAAGAATTTTTGTTATTGGGGATAGAGCATACCCATGGATAGTAAGCGCTTACTGTTGTGGTATTGTTAGTGGTGTATGCGTTGCATTATCAATTCCATTAAACTTATCAGTGAAAATTGGGTTGATATTTAATTTTCTTTATTGATGATGGAGCATATCCATTGATAGTGATAAACAAGGAAGGAAATTAAATGGTACAATACCATAGATAGTACATCTCCATCGATAGTGAACAACAAGAAAGTAAA
>JAOQGN010171812.1:0-11123 GCA_027564295.1 Himantozoum antarcticum | reverse complement strand
GGAGGGAGGGGGGGGACCAGGGTAAATTGGTCATTGGAGCAAGTTGAGCATCACAAATATCTCAGAAATATGCTGCTTTCATCATCTACATTTTGACATATAGATGATGTGATCGCTTCTACATAAAGGTTATTCAATAAGTAGTAGCAAGTATAAGTAAGAATGGAAATTTTTTTATCTACTTTTGTTAACTATGTGTAGGCCTAAATAATCCTGGTCATCATTGAAAGTGTGTTAATCCCACAGTTTTCCAAAATTGTGACATTCCAATCAAATTGTGATAAAATTTTACTTTACCTATTAATGAAGTCTGATATTTTCATTTGGTTCAGTTTTCCTGCAAGTGTAAACCGGAAAAGGTCGCAGGAACGCGATCGGTGAAGTGGCTTGAAATGATTGGATGGCAATGTCAACTAGTCCGCACTCACGAGCTTTTATAACAATCATTGGTTCAACTAATATACATCTTTTTTTTGTGTCAGAGGCTGATATAAATTGTTTGTCCAACTCCATTGTGATTCAGGTCTAATATTTGGTAAATCATTGTCATTAAAAATCCTTTGTTTTGCAATTGCCAACTCATTGCGATGGTCGAGACTTGACTAGGGTACAACTCTCGACATTTTCTGCTCTCGATATGTCGATACATTAATATACGCCCCTGCACAGAAATTAGAAGATGGGCTATTGGTTGGATTTCGTAAAATTCCATCGCAAAGTTGTAGTTCTTAACACACAGTAAATCATACTCCTTATATATTGGAAGTTCAATAAAGAAATTGAATAGAGTAATTTCTATCTGAGTGTACCAACGACCGCTCTGCAGCATCACTGGCAGCTCTGATGTTATTGGAGACTATAATATACTATTAGGAGGTGATGGTACAAAGTTGCTTGCGCATGAAAGAGGGCAATTTTAAAACTCCCCAGACTTTCCAACAGTCTTATATTAATTGTCAGTTGGTTTCAGTTTTTGATTACTCTCGGATAAAAGCATTAGGCCTATTTAAAATTGTCTTTAGTACTAACTAGGATGCATGTAGGCCTATTCGTTATCGCATCTATTAAGTCGTGATGGTCATCTAACGTAAGTTGGTAAATATAGGGTATTTAGGCTGTGAGGGGTGCGTGCATTTGTAACAATTCACTAGGCGTGCTGAAAATCGTCTGTATTGCAGATTAGGCCATTCAAGTTCCGACAGTTGATGATGACACTTGTTTTGGCCGAGGATAATTTGGCAGTTGTGAATTGTGGAGCTCAGCACTAAACCATTTAAAACTGGTTGATTTGTTACCGCCAGTAGGGGTCCCACGCAGAGGCGACCTACTCTAGGTTGGATAATAATAGGGTGACATAGGCTCCAAGTGTCTCCATAGAAAGGACAGTTTGGCTGTGGCTTTGACCACAATCATTTGTACAGTGCTTTGCCTACATAACAGTACCATTACTTTGCAGAAGCTGCCAAAGCAGATGCGGCTACAGTAGGCCTACCATTATTACCTTCGATTACCTTGCAGACACTTAATTTTATTTTCTATTTTGGGTGTATATTTAGGGCACGGGTCGGCTACAAAGTTATTTACAAGCTTTTGAGATGCCCACATTAGAATTACTACCGGTAGTAAGTACTGTAATTCTAATGTGGGCATCTCAAAAGTATGCAAATAACTTTGTGGCCGACCCATGATTTAGGGCCTATATTTGTATTTATAGTAAGGAAGGGCTTTGATCGTCAATCATTTATATTTCATCAAATAAATATGACAAATTTACATTAGAAACAAAAATTACAAAAAAATTATTAATTCGTATTTTATATTATAGTCTAGGCCTACATGATTTCATAACATGTTGTACTCAACCAGACCACGTCAGGTTCCCTTCCAGTCACCTCAGGGGTACCCCAAGGATCTGTTCTGGGCCCCATCCTCTTCCTAATATACATAAATAACCTTCCGAGCTATGTAGACTGCTCAGTCAGTTTGTTTGCAGACAAAACTCTTATTTACCAGACAGTGAACAATACTGATGATGAAGCCAGATTTCAAAAGAATATTGACTCCCTTAAGCTATAGGCTGATCAGTGGCAAGTGGAGTTTAAGGCATCAAATGTCATGTAATGGATTGAACACTAAAAGAGACATTCCGCAGTATACATAGGGAAATGAAACACTCGATCACATGGATGACACGAGATACCTTGGAATGCACCTCCAGACAGACATGAAATTTGACACACATATACAGAACAAAATAACCATTGCAAAACAGCAGCTAGGTATGATAAAGAGGGCTCTCTACACCAGGGCTACTCAGTCTGTCAAGCTGCTCGCCTCCAAATCACTATGCCGCCCCCACCTAGAATATCCGGCCTCTGTCTGGGACCCAGTCCCCAAAGAGGATATTTACAATATCGAAATGGTTCAAAACCAGGCCGCTAGGTTTATATGTGATATAAAAAGTAGAGACGCAGTAGAAAGTGGAGAAGTATAAAAAAGTAGAGAAGTGTAATCCAATCAAAGGAGAAGCTGGTCCTACAGACACCAGAGAATCGCAGAAAAAATCAGAGACTGAGTTTGTTCATGAGGATTCTAGCCGAGGAAGACACACACTCAGCACTATGAGCCTCATATGATGAGCTGATGAACAGAGCAGACAACTTCATCCAAACCAGAGGGCAGTCTAAAGGATTGCCCAGCTCAATATATGCTAGCAGCTCTCTCTATCACAGTAGTTTCCTGCCTCGTACTATAAGATAACTCTAAGGAACAATCAAAAGCAATGCTACTTCTACCAATTGATACAGCAACACAAGTGACAAGTTCCTAAACTGAACTTGCACTGACACAAACTTATTGCTTAACAATTAGGATAAATTCTGGACAATTGCTTAATACCCTGACTAACATATATTTACAAATGAGGCACACCACTTCCACCACGATGGTGGTCTAGTTACTCTAGTGTGAAGACATCATCGAGGTAAATAACATAGGTCCATTAATCAATAATAACGTTCCATTGGAAGCAAAATTGGCTAATATATTGATACAGCACAGCATTTTAGTTATCACATACATGTAGATTACATCACACACGCACACACACATATATGTTGTCACAAATATTAATCTAACGATAACGATACGGTGAACAAATCAAATTCAAATAGGTCCACGTCAACATATACGTGGCATGCATGGAGATTGTATCTTATATTCTAACTTCATCTAAACATCATATAAAAACATGCATATATTCTCAAAAAATGATCAATCTGAAATCCATGCATCATGTTCAACAAACCTTCGTAAATTGAATTGCATGTTTCAGCCTTGATGCTACTGTTGTAATAAAGCAAACAAACCGCCAACAAACCCAAACCGCTTGTTTTGGTTTCCAAATGCACCTGACGGATATGGAATAGAAAGCGCTGTACTTGGCGAGCAAGAATTTCTTGTAAAACTCTATAAAATAAAAGTCATTTAGTTACAAAAGGGAATGGATTTCAGCCATAATTTGACATTATGCAAGATTTATAATTTTTCAGACCACAGAAGTAATCAAATTATTATATTCAAGTAATCAGACTATTATACTCATATTATGATATCAATTATGGTACGAACATTTAGGAGGCTAATGATGCATTTCCGTGACAGAATGTCCAATGGAAAACTCTAAACTGCTGTAAAACTGTCATTTTGCTAGAAAATTGTCAAAGACTAAAAGCTGTAACTGTCACTTTAAATTCAATGCTTTACGATTGTAATCATGATGTCAACGACAATTGCAACAACCGTTATGTAGCTCCTTCTTGGTATTTATTTATTGTATAGCATTAAACCATTTTCACAGAAACATTAAAATTGAAAGTGGAATGCCATAGCTTCTGTTCTAGTTCTAGCACTAAGCACTACACTGTGGCTGATTCTCCTCTGTGCTGTAGCAAAAGCCACATCTCATCTGACTTTTGAGCTTGCCTCTAAGTAAGTTTAGAGTCATTGAGCTTAGCATTTAGTTTACATTTTGATTAAATTGCAAATTTTTATTCATTTAATTTATTAATACTAACACAGATTTCTGTGAAGCATATGAATAATTGCATGCAATAAAAACATGACTTGCTGATCTCTTAAAAAAATACAAAAGGTAAACGTTAGGAATTAAGTTTACAACGGTCACATTAATGTATTGGAAATTGAAATATCCAAAACATAATTTATATAAAATATTGTAGCTACTTGTAGCAATATTTATATAAATAAGTTGTCTTCCTTTATATTATATAGTTATTACCGAACCCCTGTTGCAGCAATGCCAACAATTATTTCAGATAAGAGTTTGTTAACTGTTATCTTATTATTTATTCTGACCGTTACAATATTAACGAGTGGATTTACAAGTTGTCTTCTCTTTCAAGAGTTTCTATAATCATTGCCGAATGTTCAAGTTGTCTTCTCTCTAAGACTTTATGATATTTATGGTTAAATGTCTATTGTTACTCAAGTTGTCTTCTCTTTATGATGATAGTGTGACTGCTACCGAAGGTAGATTGTTTATGACTTCTCTATTTATTCGGAGAATCTCCTATTCACATATTATGAACCACCGGATATTCCCGAAGGCTCGGTAATGGTATTGATAATAAGAGGAGAATAGTCCTTTGAGCTTGTCTTATTAATATTCTTAGTATTGCTTGATTTTCCCAAGGATCGTTAGTAATAAGAAATAATAGAAAGTAGAATTCATTCACAGTTCATTATTCAGCAAAGAACATCAATGGTAATAACAAGAAAAGAGTTCAAGAAAAGTTCCAAGTGTCCTCAGCAGAGTCCAGATTCTAACTGAACTCAATACTAAAAGTTGCACTACTTATATACTAAACAAACTAGTGAAAAGCCGAATGATTGCTAAGTGATAACTGACTGTCAAATAATATAGACTCCATTGATAATAGCTTCGGCAACTGTCAAATGATATAGATTCCATTGATAATAGCTTCGGCAAGTGTCAAATGATATATTGGCATAGAACAACCCTAGATTATTACGTTCGAGTTGAGTTTTGAACCTGTAAGCCTCGAGTCGGCTTACCGAAATCAACAGTCAGAAGCCCACCAATATGTTAATCACTCGATTACAATGCACAAACCTAGGCATTATATTATTAGCTGGCCTATGTAATATTAATTAGTCTTCAAGTTCTTTCATTCTGCTAATGGTGTAATGAAAGGTAATGTCATTATGATATGCTGAATACTGATACATAATTATGTAAAATCAAGAGTTGTAATCAAGATAATGATAATGCATATGAACAATGACAGTGACATACGGGTGAAGAGTTTATTAGGTTATTGGGCTAACATTTTCCTTTGTTTCGGAGGTAGAATTACCATAACCAATAGCATCAGCTTTTAATTTGTACTGGTAATTGACAATGTAAATGTACAATATACGCACATAAATGACTATCAGAATAGCGACGCTCAGTCTCTATTTTTATAATAGCAGTCTACTAGTAATAGTAATCACTGTAATTGCATCACATTAGGATATAATATGTGACATGTGACATAACAGGAGTGGTTTTCTTTTTTGTCTGACTCGAGAACCGAATCTCAGAGTTCGTTGCACTCAAGTTCATGAGCCGAGTGGACTCGTTATGCTCATTCCATGCCTAATGATATAGACTTAATGCATAATAAATTCGGCTCGGTGCAACCTTAGAGTATAACATGAATATGTACAATAGAACAATAAATATCATGCAATTATATTTAAGTATTAATACCATAAGAGGACTAGAAGAATCACACCAGTGTGACTCAATCACCAAGAATGTCTAATGAATGAATAAATTATTGCTAAATGGGAAAATGCTAAGTGTTAGTAAGTACAATATATACAATTGTCAGTATGGAGAGAGAGAGCAAAATTCATTACAATATTAATAACGATAACTTTTCCTGCTACTGCTGTCACTTCTGCAATGCATTTTTTAGCAGTATAATATATATTTTTTGTATGTGTCAATACATCTTTTTATCAGTATAATACAGTGGTTCTTAACCTTTTTCTCACCATTCCCCCTTTTCCTAATCCCAATCCAAAAATTGCACCCCCCCCCCGTTCCATCCATATTTAGTTTAATCATTATACTGTAAATTTGTAAAATTGAACAAATAATTTGTTTGCAAAATAATGGTTACCTCAAGGAGTTATATCCTCTCCCCATGAGGGGGAGTTATTTGTTTGTTTGACAAACTTATGATTTGTCTCCATGCATGTACATTGTTATTGTATAATGTATATATAAATTATGCATTATATAGCATTACATGTGTAATATAATGTCATTAGTGAGACTTCTGCAGCAGATTTTTTTACCAAACCGCTAATGTCAGGAGTAGTGTTTGAGAGGTCACACCTCAAATGACTTTCCACGTTCAGTCGGTTTCTTGCTTTGGTCTTGATCTTAGCATGGTTGAAACGCTACTCAGATAGGTATTTCAAAGGTTTGAGGATTCTCGTACTAAATATTGTTACATCCCCCTTGTGTTTCAATTAACGTTCTTCGAAGTGAACTGATGTTCTATTTACTGTCTCAAGCTTTATATATTTTCAATACTATATATAGACTTATAGAGCAACTTTATAACAGAAATTGGTTGAGATGTTTTATCACGACCAGGAGTCTGAGATTAGTGGTTGGTTTTTTTTTGGAGTTTGGACGTTTGGGGTTGAGGTTCTGGGTTTGAGGTTCTGGGTTTGGATCACAGGCTATCCAAAGATTTATCTTTTAGCAAGCTTTCAATTCCTCCATTGAGTTCCCAAATTTCCCCCAGGGGGAATTCCCCCTGGTTCTAAACCCCTGCGTATAATATATATATGCATTTTTTTCATTGTTTTTTTATAAATATTTTTTTGTTCATGCAGTATGTTACAAGGTTGCTATCGTTGATACAAGTAAAACGTCATATAATAAATATATATACAATCAGGAGTGAGGAGGTCCATGTCAGCAGCTAATGGAACTCCTCATTCTGGATGTAAAGTTCAGTTTACTATACCAGCAACTACAGGTAATAATCTGATGGATTTAAAATGTGCAAAGGCTATAACTATGATAATAGCACAAGTTATATGCTGGAGAGTTAAGTAGTGGAAAATAATATTAATAGTGTGTATTTTAACATATACAGATTTAAACAGATAGACAGGGATAAACAGAAACGCTCAAGCTATCTTCGAAAATAGTCTGTACTAATATTAAAGTTGTGTATACTGAGCCAACTTATATACTGAAGGATTAATTGTTCATAAGGTTTGAATTGGGAGGGTAAAGCCTTATAAATAACTATAAATGTTGTGTTCCTGTTACCAAATTGCTAAACACAGTAAGTCGATATAAAAAACTTATGTTATACGGTATGTGTAAATTGCAGGACACAATGCACAATTCCCGCACAATTACATATACATAACAACATACATATACAAAGTCCAAGTGTGAGTTACCTTCTGGCCAAGAATGATCACATCCTGGAACAAACAATCACCACGAGTGTTGATTAGTGTCGTTTGTGAAAAAAATGAAATGTTGTTTAATTTTACTTTCATCCCGAGGTTATTTGTCAGAAAAAGGTTCCCAGCTCCTCTCACCTGTAACTTCTCAATGGCTGCTCCAGATGATCTATCCAGCACACCACAATATAGTCCATTCAATATGCTTCAAAAGTGCTGTCATTTGATTAGATCTTTCTCTATGTCCAAGCACTTGACAGAAGTTATTGCAGATTCTATCTAGCAAGATACCGGTCTTTACCACAAGAACTTTGCCAACCTTTAGCTAAAGAACCAAATTGTATATCTCGGCTGTTGCAAGAAATCACAGCACCCCCACAATCTTTTACAGGTCAGGTGTGTATATATTAGCCTACATATCTTATTCCCAATGGGAATACCTTATCCCAAAATGGGAATACCTAAGATTGCAATCCTAGTTAAGATTACGTTAGCGGTTGGGAATCCCAAATTCCAAACTTCCGTGATGCTATCTGATCCTAACGATTGTGATAATTGAGTTACGTCAAAGTGTAGTTTGACGTAACTCAAACTATGTCAAGCTACATATATTTCTACCTACAGGCCAGGTCGGCTCAGTCACCAACAGCTGACTTATAAAATATTGAAGGGACGCTGTGATTTTTCACAACGATCAAGATAAATACTATTCGGTTTCTTAGCTAAAAGTACAAGTTATTTACCTTTTGGTAAATAATGGTATTTTGCTAGATAAAATATGTAAAAACTCCTGTGCTTGGGCATAATTCTAATCAAATGACAGCTCATTTGAAGCTGAGCTATATTGTGTTGTGCTGGATTGATCATCTGTAGCAGCCATTGAGAAGTTAGAGGTTAGAGAAGGAGCTGGAAATTACATTGGGAAGAAAAGTAAGATAAATAATATTTGAATTTTTTTGCGGACTACAGCCCCAAACAATCAATGAGTATGTTGGCCTATATAGTGGTCAGCAGCTTGACAACCAGGCCTGTGTGCTATAGTGCTGTATGGATACAATTTTGCATACTAGAGATTGTGTAAAATAAATTCACTCAAAATGAAAATAATTATTTAAATTGAAATGCGTCTCTGGTTGCACACATTTTTTGTTGCAAATGGTATGATATAGGTAGCCTGGGCAGGCTCTCAGTGTAGCAAGGGGAGAGAGATAGGTGGGGCAGTGCAGTGTAGAGTCTAGTGCAGTGTAGCAAGGGAAGCGGAGCCAGAGCAGCCTGTCCAGCACTGAGAGCTTGCCCAGACTATGGGTGGATATGAGTGCCTATGAGCGGATATTCTTAGCACAATCTATTATCTGAATATAAGGAGTGCAAAGAACTATAAAACATCTCAGCTAGCATGTCAAGAAGACGAGCAATGCAGGATTCTAAAGATGTCCATAGAGATTGGACTCACAGTCCTTATTTCATGAGTTCATGGTGTAGACCTGACTCACAGACAATCACAGGCATGAGTTTTAGAGTAATACAAATAATGATAAACATGGTTCATGTAGTCGAAATGTTGGCATGGAATAAAATTGTTCTGTTGTGATTTAATTCTAGATGATGCTGTTGAAGAACGAAGATCAAAGAGTACCGGTATCATAAGTCACATTTTTGGGCGTCTTTCAAGAAGTTCGTTTGGGTGTTAATTCAAAGGTGAACCCATGGATCTGCCGACTCGACCACGGGACACTAATAACCTGCGTGATAGGATGTTCACGGCGTTGTTCTATCGCATTGCATTAACTTATGCAAGAACTGTTCCCCAGCCTGCCAGACGCTTTATTGAGTTTATGCTTCTTGTCAAGGTAGGCATTAGGACCAGGTGAATACTTAGTTAAGTTTATGCCATGGATGTTAGTCATGTGCCTCATGTTTATGTCATGTCTATAGCTGTCTAGAATTTATATATTCATATTGTTTCTCTGATGCAAGTAGTTGCCATCCATTTTTCCCAGTTTTAAAATAATTTGAGTATTTACTAATAGAGAGTATCCAAGTGGACGGTTTGTCATAATTATGTATGGGCACAAAATGCGTTATATATTAGTTTGTAATTGTCTTTTTTTGTAGATATTATATTAATATAATTATAATTGACTGTATGTGGGAAGTGTAAGATGTTATTAATTAACCATTCCCGATTATATATAATACATAGTATATAATTATATAATATATATATAATACATAGCTTTTCATGTTTCTGAAGTCAAAAATATACCCAATGCTGTGGCATGCCTGTATACCTAATACCTATATCTATATATGGCATGCACCAATTGCTGTGTTATTTTTTTGGCAAATGACCTTCAGCAAGCTTCTAAAGCTAACGCTGCTCTGTTGAGCTCCAACTTTATATAGATGCTCCCATAATTCAGCCGATCATAATAATATATTGTAACCACTTCCTTATATTATTTAACATACTATGTTCGTGAATGGCTCCTGTACTGTGCAGGAACCTGTACACGGTACACGGTACACGGTACTGTACAGGGGTATTAGATATTTATTTAACTATCTCTATCTTACAGGCTATATTTTTGCTACTAGTCCTGGTCTACATACATAGCGTATTCTCAAAGCAACCTACAAACTGCTTGAATGACGTTGAGCGTAATTGGCCACGAGATGGGATTTTAAGAGTCGAGATAATATCAAACGCCTCAGAAAACTATACATTGATAGATTCATATAAAAAGGAATATGGACCTCTAAACTATTATTATTTATACGAAGAGGCGGAGGAACCGAGCCTGGACAACAAAACAAATGACAATCTAAATACTTCGATTGCAAATGAAACTAAAGAGAATCCTATCGACAATCCTCCTGATACTGAAGTAAGTGATAGGGTGATCGGCTTAGGCAGATGCAAAGAGTGAGTGTTATGAGGCCGTAGACTCAGTTCACAGCTGAAAATTTATACTTGTTAGGCATCAATCAATGGTGGATTAAACACATGTGAAAGATATAACCTAATTTGACCACGATTGAAAGCAAGTAAGCTGATACTATTATCGATGAATGAGTTGTAAATTTTAGATTTTTAGTTTGTGGATTCCTCTCTATAATAATATGATGTTGGCCCTCCTTATGAATTTCATATGAAAGCAAATGCACCAAAATTGTGTGTAGCCGGCCACATGGTGCAATGTTATAGCCCTTTGCCTTGTCTTATAGAATGCTACTACAACACTAGAGGATGAGGTGGTGACAGAGACTACACCTACTTCTCCTTTCTCTTATATAACTGGCTCTACTGCTGAGTTTGAACTGTTAGCCCAGGCAGGTAGGTTGTAGTAGGCAGTAGGCTAGGTGCAGAGCAGCTACCGGGACTGCTTACGCTGTACCAAATATCTTGGGGTTGAGAAATGCAACATCCACTTTATGTGGCATAAATATCTTATGGGTCTGGTCACTTTCGAGTTGTCAGTTGGGATTAAAAAATTTTTTTTTTGGATGTTTTAAATCATTCTGAAATTTTATATACACAAACTAGAAGTGTTTACCAATCTATTTCTGAAAACAGTTTGAAAAAAACTCTG
>JAOQGN010171701.1:0-11127 GCA_027564295.1 Himantozoum antarcticum | reverse complement strand
GGGGATTTTCCTTCTTTTTTTAATATTGTTTTTGGTTGGGGTTTTTGTTTCACCTTTTTTTCTGTAAAAGGGGGGGGGCGATGGCTCTTGGGGCCCCCCCCCCCCCCCCCCAAACCCGCCCATGCTCCAAAATTAATTATTTTTTGTCACTATACACTATATTCATGAAAATAAAGTAGGCCTAAAATTCACACAAACAACATGGCCGCAACCTGGATTGCTAAGCTGTTTGTCATAGCTATAGCCTATTTAGTATTGTATGTAACTCAAACATTCTTAGCTTGACAAACATGAGACTTATCAGTTCCTGTCACGAAATAATGCCCATTTACTTGCTGTGTGTGATCAGCTAAAACTTTGGGTCTTGAATACGCGCATAATTCATTTCTTTGTATATGTTTAGAGCAATATTACAATACAACTAATGGATGCCGCAGTAGATTCATATACGAGTGACGGTGCTGCTGACGAAAGTGGAACTGAAGTAGACCAGGGTACTGTAGTATTTCTCAAAAGTGATGAGGTATGAATCAGGTTATTATGACTACTAATACATACTAAGTTTAGAGGTTCATTACAAGCTTGATAAACGTGCACAAAATCTAGTGTGTTTATGGACGTATGCTTCAAGATATTATTTAAAAAAATCTGTACTAGTTATTCTACAACTCCTTAGAAACTCATCTAAATTAGTTCCAAGCACAGAAAAAGTAAGAACAATTAGACTTGTGGTCTTAGGTCATGCTTTGCTATGCATCAGCAAAATATCAAGTTGGTAATAATAGACATAATGAGTCATAATGAGTCATAAATCTGTTTTACCATAATATATGAACATCTCTGTCAAAATCTATTTCTGTTGGTAATATATAATCAACGCATTGTAAAGTTTATTGTGGGTAGTAGTAATTTACGTGACAGTAGACTAGTGGAGGTTCGATTAAAGATGGCCAGGAATGGTTCGAGATGTGTATCTGTTACACTACTGGATACCTTTTGATGTAGTATTTAGAGCTTGTCGAATAATGGAGCTGTCAGCATCTCACAGAGTATAATGTTTGTATTTAATGGCATTTATTCTTTCCGATTCCGATTGTAGAAGTCTGACAATGACATGTGGGATGACACGGCTCTCATCAAAGCATATGATAAGGCCATACAGCAGGTAGGTGAAAACAAATCTATATTCTGCAATACAAGTATCA
Organism: Himantozoum antarcticum; assembly: GCA_027564295.1. NCBI lineage: Eukaryota > Metazoa > Bryozoa > Gymnolaemata > Cheilostomatida > Bugulidae > Himantozoum > Himantozoum antarcticum. Next base: position 9,922 of record JAOQGN010171701.1, on the reverse strand, counting down.
TTTGCTGAATGTATTTGAAAATTAGCTAACATTCCGCTCCACCAATTCGGATTTCCTATTTCCATTTGTGAAAGACCTCTTGCGTTGTACGTGAAATTACGTTCTAGTATGACAAATTTCTCACAAAAACAATGGTTGTGGATTAATGATATGCAGTGCATTTATTTTGTAGAAATGTCATAATTCACTTCTTCTGGACCGATGTAATAACTGATTCAGTTCGGATCCCAACCGATTCAAATAGATCACATTATTGACCTAAAGTACTCAAGGAAATATAATCAAATTTGGGAACTGGTTGCTATCATGAGCCCATCCCGTGCATCAAATTTTGATCACTCGTGATGAGATACATCTTAACTGTCGTACAAACCGTTACAAAAAATAATGTTGCGGAAAAAAAGTTAATGTTGCTTATAATTTGATGAATAAAGATTATCTGAAAAAAATGAAATAAAGTGCTGCATTGTTTTATAAAGCTGTTGTAACATTTTCCACTCTTAAACAATATCTAAAAAGTATTTAAATGCATTGAATGCATCTGTGGGGCTATCTAAACTACTTGTGGGTATTAAATGCATCTGTGGGGCTATCTAAACTACTTGTGGGTATTAAATGCATCTGTGGGGCTATCTAAACTACTTGTAGGTATTGAGCACTGTCTCTACTAGTTGTTTGTGGTATAGATCTACTAAACGATTAAAATCGGTTCAAATGCATCTAAATTCTGTCGTTATCGATGCCAGTTCTGATGAGGGTAATCTGAATTGGATATCTCTAGTACTTTGTAATATGTATTTAAATAAGTACACTGAATTTTGTTTAGAAACATTGGATGTAAAATTTAGATAAGCATTTGAATTTTAAACTGCCATGTTGATAGCAGTGTTGCAGTTATATTTTGGGGTCTCAGCACTGTTATACCTGTTTGGTCTCGCGTACTTGTAGAATTAGATTAAGTTAAATATCTTTATTATTACTAATGTCAATGATGCTGTAAAATTTACGAGCAATAGGAGTCTCATTTAAAAGTCTGATACTAAATGGGATGAAGCTGTTAAAAAGTGTATTTGTTTTGGTCTTGTGACTGATAAAACTTTACGATTAAAAATGTAGCATAATTATGTATAAAATGTGTCACTCATCATACAAAATTTTACAGGCTAGTGTTAAATACACTGTTGTGTATTGCATAATATTGTAATAGTTTTGCCCTGGGTAACAAGACTGGCTATCACTTCCACACTAGTCTAACTATCTAGGCACATGCTACAGACTATCTAGGCACACGCTAGAGACTATCTAGGCACATGCTACAGACTATCTAGGCACACGCAAGAGACGGGACAGTATTGGGTTAGGGAGAGAGGAGTACGCAACAATTCCACTTACTTTTGAGTGCCAGATTCGGCTGGGGGAGGGGGAAGTAGGATTCGGCTGGAAGGGATAGAACAGAAAGAATATTGGGTTCGTATTCTTTTCTGGACTGAGAGTCTCCAGAAGGAAGGGGAGCCGAATGGGGCTGGGATAAGGGAGGTTCAGCCGAATGTCTCGCAATCCAAAAATGCAGATTCAATCCCAATTATGGTTAAGTATAACAATCACAAAGCACAGGGATCAGTTTCAACAGTTTATTAAAATTAGTTCGGACAAATAATGACAATAATTAGGAGATGTTGTCTCGCCGAGCTCTTACTCAAGAATAAATTGAGCCACAAGCCACCGCCATATATATAGTGAGAAAGGGCGGGAAAATATGGATTCGTCTGCCTCATTCGGCTGCCTCATTCGGCTGCCTATCTGGTCATTCGGCTGCTCACAAAAAGATAGATACATTCAATACTAAGGCCGAATTCACAAATAATAGTACAAATGGCTGAAAGAGAAGAGTCTTCCGGTTACAATACTTCAGTTTAGGGAAGTCATAATATAAGTCCTGCCGTCAATTGACAGTCCATTCGGCTGGTTATGGGCAGATTCGGCTGCCCATAACATACATGTACTAAGAGAAACAGGTTTCCAATGGAAACCAACAAGACATAAAATAATAATAATATAATCGTAACGAGCAATATACTAACTACGTAACGAGAGTCTAGGCTCAGTTCATGGTTATGGAGGAAGGGGCAGGAAATCTCCCACAATATTGCATGTACACATGCAGTGTTAAAGATACTATTCTGAACTAAAGTGGATATATTACAGATAAAGTTTACATGCTCGAAAAGTCTTAAAAATTTCTTTCACTCTGCTGCTGAATCCTTTCTGTTTTAGGCTCAGCAATGTAATGGTGATTTAAAGCCTCCCAAATCGAAGAAAAAGAATAAAGGAAAGAAAAAGATGGACAAGTCTCAAAAAACATGGCGGGTATGGCAATCCATTTATGAAGTGTTCCACTTGAAATATACCCTTTATCTAGATTCGGGTTAATTCTTTATTCAACTGCTTGCCTGATGATGGGCTTGCAGTCTATTTGGGAATGTGTTAGCAAAGCTGCTAGCTGAGGCAACCCACTGCCCATAGCGTGATATTAAGCTGATAGGCAAGGAAGAAAAACATTCTGAAGGACGAAAACATTCTGTTGGACGAAAATTAAAGTAAATTTATAAGCAATTAGTAGGAGAGGTTCTGTAGGACAGTAGGTTCTGTAGGACAGTAGGTTCAGTAAGAGAGGACAGTAGGTTCTGTAGGACAGTAGGTTCTGTAGGACAGTAGGAGAGGAGGACAGTAGGAGAGGAGGACAGTAGGACAGTAGGAGAGGAGGACAGTAGGAGGGGAGGACAGTAGGACAGTAGGAGAGGTTCTGTAAATGGGGAGTATAGCATGAATAATATAATAGCTTTGTAATTATACTGGGTGTTAGAGTTCATTATATCAGTGCTCAGTTAGAACCATACGATGGGCGTGTTCAGACGGCACATTGCTCTGTAGCAAGTATATGTATATAGAGTATGTTATATACATAACTCTCATGAGAATTGACAATTTTTAACATCTATGCCCAGTTGAAAAGGGCTCTCTGTCTCTCGTTCCCTCCACCCATCACAGTGTCAGGATTAAAATCTTTACTAAAAAGTTTTTAAAGTTTCTGATTGCAAAGTATTTAATATATCACTCACTCTAAGATTTGATGTTGGGGCTCTGGTTGACGCCCTCAATCTATGTACTGTTATGTTTTAGTGGAATACGGGCAACCGGTGCCAAGCTGTCTACTCTGAGGATGGTCTCATATATGAGGCTGTTATCACTGAGATGCTAGGTGGAGGTAAATGTATTGTAAATTATACCGAGTATGGCAATGAAGAAGAACAATACATTAAGGATCTTATGAAGCCCGAGCAAAGGCACCCCCGCCATTACGAGGTTTGTAGATATTATATATTATACAACTGTCCCTTGTACATGGACTTCATTGTCTCGAAATATTAGAGGTGGAACAAGCATCACGAGCACGAACTTGAGTGCAACGAACTCCGAGATTCGGTTCTCGAATCAGACAACAATGAAAAACGATCCTGTCAATATCATATCATATTATAATCAGCTGTGACTCATTATACATTATAAAGCGATTACTATTACTCATACAATGCTATTATATCATATACATATACACTATAGACTGAGCGTCACTATTTTTATTGTTATTAGTTAATAATTATGTATGTGCGTATAATTGTGCGCTTATATTATTTATTCCCAGTACAAGCTAAAAGCCGACTCTATTGATCTTGCAATTCTACCTCCGAAACAAAGGAAAATATTAGTTTGATAACCTAATAACCTGTTCACCCGTGTGTCACTGTTCATATGTATTATTTGAAGTTCATGATGATAAAATAATATAGTGCCTTGTTGTCAAAGGCTATTCATCCAGAATCTAGATAAGAATTGGGAAAATGACAAAAACTTAAGAAGTTTGGAACTATTTTGTGAGCAAAGAGGAAAATATTAATCTATCAAGTTCCTGACACCACAACATGTTATGATTTGTGACACAGCATGTCTTTCTATATCTTTCAACATATTTCTACAGGATACACTGGTAGTTTTTAATGTTTCAGTTTCACTTGGGTTTCTAATTCTAATGTGAAAATGAACTTACCATTTTTCTAGCTTGATTACAACTCTTTATTTTACATATTATTCATCAATATTCAGCATATATCATAATGACATTACCTTTCATTACACCATTAGCAGCATGGGAGAACTTGAAGACTAATTAATATTGTATAGCCCAGCTAATAATATAATTTCTAAGTTTGTGCATTGTTATCGAGTGATTAACATATTGGTGTGCTTCTGGCTGCTGTTTTCGGTAAGCCGACTCGACTCGATGCATACAGATTCGAAACTCGACTAGATCGTAATAATCTAGGCCCGTTCCATGCCTACGAACTATGTGCTAAAATTGGCAGAGAATACCAGAAGCTCCGTGTATTATAAACTACTGGGTACCACAAGGCCACCTTAAGATGGAGTGGTTAGGTACCATCAGAGATGAGGATAATGAATGAATATGTCCGTCTTCCCTCTCAGAATAATAATAAATAAACTATCGTTACACTCTATAATGTAGTAGATGATTTGATTGCATTATACAGTGCCGCCTGTCTAATTTGACCTCCAGCTCCATGCACTTGAATTCCCATTACATTCGAACTAATGGGTGTGGTCCCAGCGTCAAGCTAATGATATTATATAATGTTGTTCTAATCATTTTTTCGAATTGACAAGTCATCAAATTCAAAGATATTTTGAAACAATAAAATAACAAATCTGTGTTTACATTGGCACCTCCAAGTGATAAACCTTTTGTATGAGTTCTTGTCATGGCTGATATTTGGGTGCTTCATGAATGCAAACCTGCTGATGTTTTGTGGTAAAGATTTAGTGCGAGTTCTCGTCATGATCTGAAAAACTTAAGGGAAGCTGATAATTCTAACCATGATTATGTTCTAAGTTTAAATGAACACTGGTTAACTGAACGTGGGCAGACCACATGGGCACTGAGTACTAGAGAGCATGCCAGACTTGCAAAATTGGGAATTATCTTCTCTACCATTGATTATATTATGTTTGGAGGACAACTCCCATGATTTATCCTTTTTCAAAATTCTGTCCATTTCAAATCCATAACTATGGTCCCAGGGAAACTTTTTGAAATAATGAGGTTCCACTGTATTTCATTTTGTTTTAAATCCAATTGTTAGTGCTACTGGCAATTAACATGCTTTTTTTTCCACTATATTCCGTTTTAATGTTGTGCACATGGCTATATAATAATAATGAAAAACAGGTATAACATGATGGTAGATAATATGAGGCATAGGGTAACCTAACTGCTACTGCGGTTTCCACTTGTACACTTTTTCCTTTAAATGTTGAGGTGTTTAAAGGAAGCTACTTAGCATGTCTATTGAGCAATAGTTGGGTGAGATTAGAACGCCGACCTGGAAATCGCAACATGGCACAGTACCACCTGATTTTCCATCTGGTAGAGTGTCAGACTCTGCTCCCGAGTTTGGAGGTGCGAACCCCATTTAACTCAACTTAACGTTTTACATCCAGTTGCAATTTCTGAGTGGTCAGTGTTCATAAGCAGAAATGTTGAGACTCTTTGGTGTTACATTGTCACATTGTGGTAGCATGCTTCACAAAGATGTCTTCCACTCTTCTCATTTAGCTGTATTGCAATAGATAAAGGCTCTGTACGAAGTAGAACCAGGTGATGCAATTGTCTGTGTGCTACTGCTATGCTATTAGACTTTTACTATATTATACAGAAAGCTGGGAGTGTTAGATCTGTCAGTCCAGCTAGGTCTATAAGCTGCAGTGAATGCTCCATTTCATCTAATCCTGCTAGACAATTCATGTCTCCCGGTGCAGCTAGATACCCACCCTCACCTGGACATGTAAGTCTGGTACTCGCCTAACGAATTAATCTACATTGTGCCTGCACCTATTATACTAGCTCACCATAAGTGTCTGTATACGCTTCATCTTTTCATCTTTGTGGTGTTTGTGAGCCAGTCAAAAGTTGAAACAAATTAGCTTGTCAAAAATTGAAGTAAATTATTGGAAATCATATTAATATATTTATTCAAAACTAGATATAGAAATTGCAACTATTGTCTATCAACAAAGGAAAATTAATATTTAAACATTTATTTTGAATATTGGGTTGTTTGGGTCAACACTAATCGATGTGCACTGTACAAAAATATGTACAGGTTACTGTACAAATGCCCATTTTGCTACCCATTTTATACAAGCACATTAATTGCCTATTTAGAAGATTTGTAGGTAAAATTCCTTTTCAGTTCGGTTTGGCACACCTGAGACAGAAGTTCCCAATTTCCAGTTTGGGGACATCTGCCAAAACCCCCAAGATCCAAGTCTAAGTCAAGGTGACCAAACTGAAAGGGAATTATATCAATTTGTACTTGCCGTTTTTGATTTCAAATTCCAACACATAGATTATTGTACATGGCATGGCACACACTAAACTATATGGCAAGCCTGCTATAATTTTAGGGGGGAAAATCTAACCCCTTATGAACTTTTAGACTATTGCTTAAAGATCACACGGTTATTAAAGTTTCCTATCCCACGTAGGCCTTTCTAGCAAAGCATGTACTTGTAGCCTTGCATCATGGAATATGGTAGTTGTGCTTTGCAGTACCTACATGTATCTGTTGGAATTGTCTCTTCTCTGTTGACACTGGTAAGGGCGGACAACTCCATCATAAGGAAACCGCCTGCTAAGCTATATATTTGTTGGGTCAATCCAAGCGCCAGTGTCGAGGGTCTCACAATGTTCATTGCCACACATGAGATAGTCTAGCTTTCAGTCAATACCTGGTGTAGTCTCCACAGTTAAATGCTTTATTTAACTTTGGTGCTATTGGTGACAAGTGATGTTGTTATGTTTTAGGGTATGCCATCATTTGTGCCACCCCCTCCACCTTCTATACCCGCCATGTCATCATGTGATACAGATGAGGCCTTCCATAGTATGCTTATATCTTGGTACATGTCGGGATATCACACGGGCTACTACCAGGTAAAGAAAGTATACCCTAGATTGTTCTGTTATTTCCTACTTCCGAAACTAGACCTCGCCATTCAGCATGTCCAGCGTGGCTATACAGTCTATCTGTAAACCACCACAGTATATTGTTACTTACACAAAATTTATACATTATATATACATGTAATATACATGTAATATATCTAATATGTATATAGTATTATATCAAGATCAAGACAATACATGTACTATTTCAGTATTGCAGTCAACAGGACGTACAATACTGCCCCGCCCATCTCATAGCTTCACTTGTAATATCTGGCTGAACTGAATTTCATATTACAGTGATATTAATTTTGTCTATATGTCATAGCTGCTACATCTATTTGTATGGTTCGCTACAAAATATATACTGGTACAGTTCTATTGTTTAGGGTTTGAGGCAATGCAACCATCGTACATCTATGTCCTATTCAGTTAACTTGGGGGGGGGGAGACAATTTCCACTCCTATTTATGTCAATTACCAGCGAGTATAGAATGACACAAAAATAACACCTATTATTGAAGCACTGACAGCACTTTGGTACATGTAGGAGATCCTAGGTAAACATACCTTTCATTACAAATGTACCAGATCAATTTTACATCCGGTAGGCTACCAAATTGTCAACTCTGTCAAACTGCTACTCACTAAGGCTGCAAAGCTATAGTATTACATAAGGGGCAAGTTTTGAGACATTCAGTTGGTATTTAGTGGAATAGTACCACGTTTTTGTTTTACCATGTACAACTATTTGTTACTAGGGCACCTGTTGGCACTTGGTAGTATTGTTACTTGCACTAAATTTATATTGTTTGTAGGGATTAAAGGATGGCAGAAAGACAGCATCGCATTCACATAGACAAGACATAGAGTGAGAGAGCTGGACTTGGTAGGCTACTGTAGACACCAATCTGTATATAATATTAATATCTCAAGAGTCATATTTTGTAGAAAATGTAAAATAATGATATTAAATCGCAATGTCTTTTGTAAAGAAAGCTAACGAAAATATAATTGTTGACAGTGTCTTGGATAAATGGCATTGACATAGTATGTAATGTTGATGACATTGACGACTATAACATATGTGATATTATAAGCAGAATGTAGCATTGGTGGAAGGGGGTTACTTTCCACCACTAGCTCCCCCTACAACAGCTTCCTGCTTCTTTTGCTCCCCTGCCACTTGTTTCTTTCTCATGGCCTCAGCATCCCTAAAAGTGTAAGCATCATAAGTATGGGTAACATCCACTCAATAGGCAATAACATACATGTAAAACATGTCGAGCTGGAGGGGTGGCCTGAAAGATGGCTGGGTACAGGGAACCTCAGGTGAGAGTTTGGTCTTCTAGCAAGTAGCAAAATGTTTTTGCAAGACAATGCATAGTAACTAGAGATAAATCATCACCTAAAGGAAATCCCAGCTTTGCTTTGTGATACCTGATCTACAGGTATAACACGGGGACATAGAAGGTGATGTGTACCAGGAGATAAGCTAATGTAATCATATAATTTATTAAACTCGACCTTGTCATGAGTAGCCTACTAACGAAGAGTGACCACAGAGAGAGGCAACAGAAACAAATAGTTTTGTGTGGGGGTGGTAAGCGTCACCTTCCGCCTGGAAAGAGACTTTAAAAACTGGGACTCTTTCGCGTTTGGGACTGGGACTCGTCCGCGTTCGAAAAACTGGGACTCTTTCCAGGCGGTTATTTCATGGATATGAATTCGGCTATTATTTCAGCTTAGGGATGTTGCTGCTGCAATCGTTTAGTCGCACACAGTCATATAGTTAATGGTCAAGTGCCGTAATTATATCTTCTATAAATAATTCAAAGTTTTTAGGGTCAACTCACTGTTCACTCAGTTATGAGAAACTGACTCATGAGTCACGACCCACCAATGTGATAGTTTGAGATTGGATAACTGTTCACACATATTGCCCACTATTAGCAATTGTAAGGTTTAATTTGAATACTAGTAACGGAGTTTGTTGTTATTGAGCTGATTTTTATAGTGTGTGTATATTTAATCAAATTGTGCCGACTCTAGAAGCATCTTCTAGAAACTTCTTCTCTACAATAAGCCTTACGAGAGCATCGCCTACTTCTTCGGCTCTTTGTGGCTCCAAAATTACCAAAACAAAACTACGCATTTTGGGACTTTATTTAGTGATATTTCCAAATATGGATTGGCCATACCAGATTAGCACAAATCATTTGAAATCTTCCAAAATCACTTGAATGTTCACAACATTACATTGAACATTCAAGTACTTGACACCAGAAGTGGCTGTCATTGAATAACCAAATCATGCCTAAATCATCATGATTTTCTAATTCACTTCGATAACTTCTGGTGTCAAACTCCTCCATTGAGTTCAATGCAACTTTTAAATGATTTTTGGGGGATTTTAGCCATCGATATCTCTGAACTGGAATACAACACTGCCATGAATTTTTGTGTTCTTCTCTTGGTACTGAGCAATTCGTAGTCAACCGAATTATTTTGAAAATCTCGGGTGGTTTCATAGTTACAAAATGGCCTAAAATGTCAGCAAAGCTTCCCAGAAGGCTAATTGAGAAATTCCTCCACGCTTATTTCGCAAAGAAGCAACAATAGCACAGCAGAACAGAGTAGGCCTAGAGACAAAAAGGGTAGCAGTACAAGTTTCAAGATGACATTATCACTGGAACCACTCGGTCATAAGCCCAGGGATGGGACAGTCCCAAAAATAGGCACAGATGATCACTCCATTTTCCCCGTGGGTGGGGTCATTTTAATGATTGCTTCACGTTAACGTAATGAGGGTAGTTTTCAGCTAGATTGGTGGAAAACTTG
>JAOQGN010171590.1:0-11127 GCA_027564295.1 Himantozoum antarcticum | reverse complement strand
TGTTGATATATCGCTGGAGAATATAATATATTGCGGCTTACACTTGGGAAAATTCAAAAATAAACTTGTATCGTGACGTCCCTCATCGAAAAATAAAAATCTGTAAATTATAACGATATAAATTTAAATACCTCACTCGCTCATCCTTATGACTAAAATTGTAGGACACAGATCTAATGATCAATTGAGCTTGGCCTAAGTATGATATTTTTATTCAGGAAATATTCACATCCAACAGGCATATTAAACTAGAGAAGTGAGTTTATTGACTTAGACAATGACTTACAAAATAATGCAATTCAGATGCATTGGAAACAAATTAAATACAAATATACAATTGCAAGGCAAATACTTCGGAATTTTTATCAATTCAAAAAATAATGCCTATATAACTTCAATAATGTATGTTATATATTAAAAAGTATTTAATTTTATGTAGATACTTATTAGTTTGCTATTTCTTGATGTGAATTTTCTAAAGAATTGCAGATGCCATCTAGTGAATTTGAAATTGTCCCATCCCAATATTATTGTGATGAGACAATTCCAAAAGTTGTTCCAATTTGTTTGTCTCCACCACTTTAACCCATTAGCCCCTAAATCGCCCACAGCCTCCCGGGAGTTAACCCTTTCTCATCTTTCATTTCTGACTTCAAAATTTACTTTTAAATTTACATTTAAAATTTACATTTCTCACTCCAAAATATCTCATTTTGGACCAAGACCCTCTACAGGCATAGTCAATATTTCATTTTAAAGAAAATCTGGTGGGCTTTCGATTGAGACCAGAAAAAACAGCGAAAAAACTTGCCTAAAGGTCCGGGGGTTAATGGGTTAAAGGAGTTGCGACATGCCTATTCTAGTCATTTTATATGGTTTTTAAACATTTTAGATGTAAATTTGAAAGTTTTTCACTCTTGCAGATTTTGTTATAATATTTAAAATTTTGTACGAAATTGCTACTTGTAGCAAAAAAAGAGTATACAAACACTGACAACTCTGTAGTGCTCTTTATCAATGTAGATTAGCTCCATTTCTTAGAGCCTATGTTATATAATGTTAACGATTTTGAGGGCGACATGGTTCCTTCCCATTATCTAAGTACTTAGTGGCGGTTTCTACTTCCTGTTCTCGTTCGGAAAGAGTTAGGAAAAACGAACTCGCCTTTTTGGACAATATTTGGGAAGACAGGTTTTATCATGATAGCAATGTTTTTATTATTTTGTAATTCAACCAAACATGAATATGTTGATCATTTATAAGCAACAGTAAGTACGATATTTTATTCATGAAATATTCACATACAACAGGCATGCAAGTGAGTTTATTGACTTGTACAATGATTTACAACAAATTATTACAATTAAGATTTATTGTAATTAATAAATTAAATTACAAATATGCAATTACAATAGAAATACTTCGACATTCTGATCAATCCATAAAATAATGGTTATATAAGTTCAATATTATGGTATTTGTATATTAAAAAGTATTTAATTTGATGTCCGCTGCTTTTTGGTTTGTTATTTCCTCAAGTGAAATGCAAGTGCAAACGAATTCAGTGACTTTTGGAGTTGTGTCCCATCGCCATAATGAGATAACTCTGAAAAGTCGTATTGATTTCGTCGTTTCCCCAACTGCTTTAAAGAGGTTAGGACACGAAATCTGTACAACTTTTCCGCTTTTGTGGAGTTGCCTCATTATGGCGATGGGACACAACTCCAAAATTCACTAAATATTGGTTGCATTTGCACTTTCACTTTAGGAAATAAGAAACCAAAATGTGCATCAAATTAAGAATTGAGGGTCCGCATGGTTCCACGCCAAGTTCTATAATTATTAATTAAGCAGCCAGAAAATGTTGCTGTATCATTTCAGTGTTCATTGGGAATGTGTTGACTGGGAATGTGTTGGTTGGGAATGTGTTCATGAGATTAGGAAAATATATGTAGTTGAATAATTTCTTTTGTAATCAACTACATAATTATGTGCAACAAATTGGCTCTGGCAATAATTGGTAGCAAGTGTATATAATCTATCTTTGTGTAACAGCTCAATTTACCCTGGATTAGAAATTAGTATAGGTATTTACATAGAGTTATCTTCCCTACTTCTGTGGGAAGATAACTCTATATAGCAATGCCTATGCTGTATGCCTGTAGCAGATTGAAGATTTCTACTACGGTCAAACAAAGGTCAAGTTAAACAGAACGTTACCAAAGAGCATGCATTTCTCAATGGGTGATCTGAAAAGCATGGGAAAAAATGTATTGCCTAGCATTTGACCAATGTAACGGCCAATGTTATTTTAATAAATGTGTTCTAAAAATTAAGGTTACATGCTTAGAAGTGCATGATTGGTATGTTTGTTGTCCATGAGTTGAGTGAATGAGTGGAAATGATTCTAACTTTACCTGGTAAGATAATTTTATTTCAGTTAGTTTAGGGCAAAGGGGTCATAAATATGTTTAAACAATGCTTTATAAATGCTGAAAATGAATTCTTACAGTTATGATTGGTGTTTCCTTTATTAAAGTTTAAATTTTTGCTTTGAAGAACTTTATCTAGTTAATAAATTGGAAGATCCGACATCAAAGGGTTAGGAACCGAGATCCCGAGCCTTAGATCCAAATCCGGAACCCTAATCTGGGACTAAGTAATAAGTAATCTACTAAGTAATAAATATTATATGTTTGGTAGTGATGGGTATCACTACTAAATATATATAGTCTATTATCATTGCTACTAGAGTACTACTACTATTTTAGTAGTACTACTAGTGTAGTACCATCTCATTCTATTAGATCAGCAACCAATTACACCAATGTAATAAATGTAATGTACCCTGATGATGTCATCAATTCGAGCTAATATTTTGCATGCGATTTCTCCAAGGTAGTTTGAATATTTTGCAGTAGATTGGACCTTCAAATGCCCATTCTTGAAGTTGCCTATATCTAGCTACACAAATGAGGTAACAAACTTTTCCAATACGCCATTGGAAGGTGAACTCAGGGGATCAGATATTAAATAAAAATATTTGTTAGAAGTAGAGGTTTAAGGTGATAATTTAAATGACAGATTCCAGTTGTACGGAACAATCTTTGAACTTACAAAAACTAAACATATGTACATTAAGTGGGCGGGCTTGCGCTGCATCTCCGGTTTAGATCGGATTAACCGATATAGTTTTTATTTAGAGGGTTAAAGCAAAAACTTGTGAACTTACAATATAGCTTAGTAGTTGTCTACTCTGATTTGTATGCGAACAGGAAAATTGCAACACCTCGCAAATGAGCTATTATAGGATTTATGAATGTGCCAAATCTCCAAAGATTGCAGCAGTTACTGGTGGCAGTTACTGGTGGTCACGTTTGTTACAATTACACAAGTAATCTGCATTTTTACGACAACTCGTGCAACAAAAGGATTTTTCCAATAATAGTTCTGAGATTAGTAACTATATATCAATATAGTTAGTTAGGTTAGGAACGGATGAGTAGTGTCTACTATTTTAATTCTGTAATAAATCACTTTCCTCTGTAGCTCTAGAAAGTTACTACTTTTGTCTAGCTAAAATATTCACAACCTCAACCTTATTATATCATTAACTTTTTATTGAAAACTCAATAACCGTAATTGTTATTGTTATTGCAACTATAAAGAGTCGCTCCCTTGCACTGTGAGATTGCACTGCGACCTTGCACTGCGACCTTGCACTGCGACCTTGCACTGCGACCTTGCACTGCGACCTTGCACTGTGACATGGCACTGTGACCTTGCACTGTGAGATTGCACTATGAGATTGCACTGTGACCTGGCACTATGAGATTGCAAAATGTTCCTGTTCCAAAAAGCCTAGTTAAAAATCAAATAGTTAATGTAAATGATAATTTCACTTTGGATTGGTATCGTCGTGATTGTGGATATTGTCTATGTGGATTTGTACACTCGTCATAGCAATTGATGTTGTACTACATGTGTATTAGCTTGTTGGGCAGTTGTCCTATCATTGATAAAAGAAATCATTAAAAACACAACTCCTAATTTTAGTAGGCTGTGATAATAATAATATCACATTCTACTTTTTTTTCCAATTGTTGTAGACTGTTCATGTATTTATGTCTCTCCTTCTACTGAAAATATTTGTCTGTTTTAGATCTTATTATATCTGGGGCAGTTACTTATTCTTGTGGTCTGGTCAGTGTAGGCCTACATCTACGTCTCGCTCGTTCTTTTGACTGACTGTTGTTATATTTAGGTGTACCCACTACACAGTGTACACTTCAGCTATATACCCAGTTTATGTACTCGGCTTGTAGACAGCAGCTAACAGTTGGCATAGTGCAGTCTGTCCGCGGGCAATGCTGGATTTATAAACACCCCCACCCTTACAGATAGAACGCCAGCACCTCTGTACCCAAGGCTAGATCTACCGAAGAAATTAGCTGTGAGTATTACTGGACCTACTCATTGTCATGAATACTAATGTATTATACATGTATTATGTGAAACTCTTTACTCCTCATCTTTTTGCATGACATGCTTTGGATGTAATTCAAGGGAAGGCGAGTCGGTCACCCTTTCTACTCATAATTGTATAATGATATAGATTTACTACAATCTTTTACCATGCATTTAGTTGTGAGCAGATGAGGGATTGAACATGAGTTGCTATTAAGTGTTTTACTATCATGGCTTTATGGGTATGATTTACTCCAGTATGTTCCATTGATAATTAATATTGCTATCTTCTTCCCTAAATTGGCAGTTGTCGTAACTGATCCCTTGCACCAATTAAATGGCTAACAGGACGACGTCTCTGAAACTCTACTGTCAGTGTCGGTCAGTGTCGGTCAGTGTCGGTCAGTGACGGTCAGTGTCGGTCACTGTGATACTCTACCTGCCAGAAAGTGTTACCTTTACAATGCGCCGATGAAGCAGCAACGGTGACTGAAACTTTAGCCTACACTTATTGCAATGCCATTTGGCAATTGATTTTCATTGCAGGAATTTGCAAGATACCTTGCAAGATGGCGATTTTAAAGTGCTAATTTTGCAAAATCCAATATTTTAGTAAATTTATAGCGAAATTAATAGGGTTGAA
Organism: Himantozoum antarcticum; assembly: GCA_027564295.1. Taxonomy (NCBI): domain Eukaryota; kingdom Metazoa; phylum Bryozoa; class Gymnolaemata; order Cheilostomatida; family Bugulidae; genus Himantozoum; species Himantozoum antarcticum. The sequence goes on along the minus strand of JAOQGN010171590.1, from coordinate 6,017 downwards.
AGTAAAACAATTAAATATAGTAACTAATTAAATAATTTATAAGGAGTTGTGTGTTGATATTGAAAGTAGCCCTAAATAAATTATCAGTAGATCTCACAAAAGGAGAGCTATTAATAGCTCTAGAGCTCCACCACACTCATGTTCTTGGAGAGCTGCCAATGGCACTCCATAATTAGTTCTATAGCGTTGCTATAGAACTATTGGTTTATTCGTTATTGTTGATTATCCTTCGTAAGCCCAGTCCTAAATATGACCTTCATCTTCCTATGACCTTAACCTTCCTAGACCGACGGGTGGGATTGGGCACCCCACACACAGTTGAGTTTGTTATAGATGAGTTGCTTCCTTTTAAAAATGCTAGTATATCAGATCGCTATCACTTGTGGGCCTGCGCAATAAGCATTTCCGTTCAGTTTCGCTTTATGAATAAGATTAATAGTTTATTTGGTTGAAATATTTTTGTTTTTAATTTTTATTAATAAATCTTAACATTTTATTGCTTCTTATTGTACGTAGTAAGCTTGTATGACCTTTTCTGCATCTAAATACCGCAATGACAGTGCATTTGAACGATAATAATATTTAATTCAGAGTTTCAGACCAATGCAAAATCTTAAAACTATTGTCTTGCATGGCTGGTGTAAACTCAACTTTATAAAAGTCTATTTGACATAGACTTTTATCATTGACTTCTGATAATAATAGTCCCGCTATAGAACTCTATTATCCCTAGCGATAATAAACCAAAGCTGGTTATTATTATAATTAAAATGGTTAATATTGTCAATTGTCATTCCAATTACTTGATTAGTTGATTAATACCTAACGTTCTTTACTACCTGTCTTAGCTGTTGTACTGAACATAAAAGGCCATAAAAGGCAGTAGTTACATTTTTAGTACTATTAACCTGTTATTAAATTGTCACTTTTAAACAGTACATTATATCTCGATATTTTTCTTATTCTCCGATGCATTTGCATTTTATTATACACATATTACTAAGTCATTATGTGGCTCTAGTCTAGATAAAGCTATCTTCTCAAATCTAGTCCTGTAGTTTAAAGTCCTTCTGAAAAGTCATAAATGACAGTAGTCTGAGGATCTGCCGATAGTCTGAGGATCTGCTGGTAGTCTGACTTATTTTCGAAGTAGTAAGCAAAGTTATTGCATTACTTTATACAAAATCTTATGGGTTAGTTTAATTTAAATGTTGAAAATTAAGATGGTGTATGGATAATTTAATTTCTTTGCAATCCATTTCTGAGCATGATATCATAATTATATAATTGTACTGTTAATTATCATAATATTTTGATTCTCCCCAAATAGAAGAGGAGGCTCAAAAGCCATTGTTCAAGAATCATCAGCTCGACCGTACTTACCAATGCGCACATTGTAACAAGTCATTCTCACGAAGTGTGTCTCTGAAACGACATCAATTAACTCATACTGGAGAGAACCCTCATCAATGTACAACTTGTAACTATTCATTCACTACAAGCTGCCATCTAAGACGGCACCAGCTAACTCACACCCGAAAGAAACCTCATCAATGTACAGTTTGTAACAAATCTTTTTTTAAAAGTAGCTATCTAAGGCAGCACCAGCTTGCTCATTCTGGAGAGAGGCCTCATCAATGTACACGTTGTAGCAAATCATTCACTCGAAGTATGTCTCTGAAACGACATCAATCAACCCATAATGGAGAGAAACCTCTCCATTGTATAATTTGTAACAAATCATTCTCTCTAAGCAGCAATCTGAGACAGCACCAGCTAACTCATACTGGAGAGAAGCCTCATCAATGTACAATTTGTAGCAGGGCGTTCTCTACAAGTAGCCATCTAAAACAACACCAGCTAACTCATACCGGAGAAAGACCGCATCAATGTACAATTTGTAACAAATCATTCTCTACAGCCGGTAATCTAAGGCAGCACCAGTTAACTCATTCAGGAGAGAAACCCGATCAATGTACAATTCGTAAAAAATCATTCTCTGCAAATGGTAGTCTACGGATACACCAGCACCAGCCAATTCAAACTGGAGGAAAACCCCATCAATGTTCAATTTGTAACAAATCATTCTCTAGAAGTTTTCATCTAAAGCAGCACCAACAAACTCATACTGGAGAGAAGCCTCACCTATGTACAATCTGTAACAAATCATTCTCTACAAGTAGCTATCTGAGGCAGCACCAGCTAACTCATACTGGAGAGAACCCTCATCAATGTACAATTTGTAACAAATCATTATCTACAAGTAGTTCTCTAAGGCAGCACCAGCTAACTCACACTGGAGAAAAACCCCACCAATGTTTAACTTGTAGCAAACCATTCTCTACAAGGAGCTATCTACGGATCCACCAGATAACTCATCGTGGAAGAGATACTAAATCAACGCATAATATGTAGCATATGCGGAGTATAAATCAAAGGCAACACCAAACTCTATATAAGATACCCCGTAGTGTCGTGACACCAAGCCTATTGATGAATGCGGCTTCTCAAGTATGGTGATAGCCCACTGCCTATTTCCGTAAAAAGTTTCTAATAAGGTGCCGCGACTTATTGCTGTGTGTTTGCAAAATGCGTCAGGGCCATTCTCAGCAACTCCGGTTCTTACGGAAGGGACATTTTCAGACTATTTGCTCATAAAACTCACATCAAACATTTTTTTGACCCGAAATTTTCAGAAAAGACCGACATCATCTGTGTGAACAAGACATCTGTATTAATTTATGCCAATATTGTTCCTGCTACTCGTACTAGAGACTTAAATTCACCCTACAGAAGAGACTGAAATGTGACATGACTTTTTCTCATGTTTGCAATGATTGAGATATCTTGAAGCCCTGAAGGAGCTACTCAAATAACCTTTAGGTCTTGTAAGCCAAAGTGTTTACCTAAACAATGAGTCCAACTACAATGTGTTACATCAATTATTACCGGAGATACAGTAATGTGAACGTCAGCACCCATCTTACGGAAGGGATATTACGGAAGGGGCGGATTTGTTCAGATGGAAAAAAAGGCATGCTTTGGTTGATTTCAGCCAGCTCTTAACGTAATATTAGTATTAAAACAATACATTGTGTCTTCCCACACACTTTCATTTGAAAATCTGCATCTTACGCAAGGGACATTGCGGAAGGGATAAGTTTTTCCCATTTGGTCATGGATCTGACTTGTAGTCATTGTAGTCCACTATGGCTATGTCATGGGCTATGAGAAGACTTTAACAGTAGATTAGATTGTGATGATTTTGTTAACTTGTAAAATGAAAGATATTTAGTAAATAATGATACTGATAAGTGATAATACATGTAATACCAAAAATACTAACAGTAGCAAACTGATAATTATAATTGCTGATTAAATACTTGTACTATACCATAACAAAAAATACACAGTTCCAGTGTAGTAGCCTACTGAGTGACGCTTAGAATGATGATGCTATAATAACTAAATAATATAGACATAAATATAAATGCTGATTAATATTTGTATTCTGAGAATCTAAATACATGTAGGAATGATAAAAGCACAAAAGCGCAATTCCAATGTTAGTAATACGCTGGAATATTGGATAACACTAGACATTATAGAAACACTGACTTGAATGTCTCACTCGAGCTCGGCTAGATACAGACCGTATTTCATGTTAATCTGTACGGTGTCATTAGGTGCAAGATTGAAATATCGTAAAGTACAGTCATGATGGTGTTAATGAAAGCTGACTCAGTAAAATATACTTTGCAGTATAATACCGTAAAATACTCAGTAAAATCCTCTTACTCAGTAAAATACCATATTTTGTTCATTGTGTGGAGATTATTTCTGATTTGATAGAATAATGTCCCTTCCGTCGTAAGACGTTTGAAGCTGTCTTTATCTCAGAACATAGTTGGCAATGAAATTTTTTTTCTCCTACCATTATCTACATCCAAAATTTGCTTTGTACACAAACTTTGAAACTGTAGATGTAAACTGGTACAAGATGGCGGTAACTTTTCGATGTCAAAACTTATGGAAGGGCAAATAGGGTATTGCCCGGCAGCACCACAACTCAACTAGTAAAGATGAACTTTGAAAAATGAAAATGTTTCAAAACACCTTTGGAAACATGGGTTTTTGTTTGAAACTGTTGTCCTATGATATTTAACAAAATATAATGTACGCTACGTTACGAATAAAATATAAGGTATGGTATGTACTAGTTATCCTTCCTTCGTATGCGTGGAATGCCTCCGGCGCCGTGCAAACGATTATGGTTCTCTCTGCAGATTGGGGTAAGTGGGTTTCTATCTATCTGGTTAGCAACCTGTTAGCTTTCTATCTATCTGGTTAGCGGCTGCTGACTAGCTTTCAAGATGTTGACACTATCTGGCTATTTATTATCAAGCAGTTTATCATAATTAGCAGCTATCTAACTGACTACAGTTGTTCTATTGGCTAATATATTATCGAGTAGCTGTTGCTATTAATAGCTAGTGCTTTGGTAGCCATTATGTGTTCATTCTTCACTAGTTTCAAATGCAGAGGTTGCAGAAATTTTTTCCCACCACCTCCCCAAAACTTACCTTCCTGTCTTTGTGGTGCTAGCTATGTTGTGAAGTTGTGTGCATGTATGTCCATGTGGTTTCCTTTAGTCATAATGATGTTTGTATTGATAACTTGAGTTATTGGGAAGTTTGCTCCACATGTATGTAGGTGTACAGAGTTTCGCCAAAGGGGGCTGAGGAGTAGGGATGTCAGAAGTACACCCAGCTTGATCACTGCCTCAAACTAATAGCTAGGCCAAAAAGATACTTTTATGCCACACACCAATTGCGTATTAGTCGCTATAATCTTGAGGAGATCATTCTCTTATTATCAAACTTTCACGTGTTTGCATGTTATTATTTACTATTATTACACTCTTCGGGGTACTTCCAAAATAACAGGTTGAAGAACAAAAATTATATTTTAATTAATATTAATATGCCCTCTCCATATTCCATGATTAATTTCACCGAATATAAATGTACAAGTGACTCTCTATATTACTCAAATAATTGTGTTATATCGAATGGGTGGATAGTATGTTGACCATGTCTAAACCAGTGGATGTTTGAAGCCACGATATGCCTCTCGGTTTCAATGTATATTCAAAAACGTAAATACAGTCACATCATTCTGACTTATTTAGGGGATTTAGTCACAACATTTTTTATAAGCATGCCGACATATTCAACACTGATTCTGGTAGCCAAATAAACATAAACATCGTATTAGCAGGAAACAAGACATTAGCTGCTAGTGGCTAAAGGCTCAGTATTGGCCTTCCTATCATTAACATTTACATCAATCGGTGTCACTTCACCCGGTACCTGATTAGAACCCTGACCATCATCATTTCGGTGCACCAAAACAACCCTATTGAAGAATTTTGGCGGAGGGAGAAATATATAAACATATTAGTAGTAATAATCTCGTCTTTTGCACAACAATTTATATATCTTAGAATGGATTTGTAATAACCCTCAATTGAGCTTCACCCATAGTTTAGGCTATTTTGCTCTTAATTTGTAACTCAAAAACAACCAGAGATTTTTCAACTATGAAATGCTCATACTGCCAGAAGAACACACACAGAAATTTATGGCGGTGTTGCATTCCAGTCATGAGATATAGCTGTTTAAAATCCCAAAACTCATATTATGGTGGATTGCAATATCCCCGTAAAGTATTATGCACATATGTTAGCCGCACCACTATTTTACTGCATTATTAATAGCTTTGTTCTACTTGCACTTATATTGCCAATTCATGTATTTAGCATTATCATGTATTCAACAGTATTTTTCCATGTTACTCCCATTCCACTTCCAGTCAGGAATGGGGGGATCCATACAACATTACTTACTCCCATTCCACAGTTACATTACTCCCGTTCCGATTGTATTACTCCCATTCCTATTGTATTACTCCCATTCCTATTGTATTACTCCCATTCCTATTGTATTACTCCCATT
>JAOQGN010171480.1:0-11130 GCA_027564295.1 Himantozoum antarcticum | reverse complement strand
ACCTTAGGAACTACCTTTTTTAGCAGTGGGTAAACGCGTTTACCTGCGTTTCACTACCAATACATCACTGGTTATGCACATTGTTCAGTATGTAGGTTCATGAATTCATGGGTTACGATATTTGTGGGCACAGATCTGCACTATTTGTCACTTTGATGCATACATTGTCAGGTCAAGTTATGGATTGCCTGCTACTGGTAACCATGTAAAACCGGTACCACCTGTTTCTTGGTCAGAAAGTCGGCGTCTAAACCGGCAACCCCACTAGCTCTGCCTAGCTAAAGATACGGATGTCTAAAGCCTCATCAAACTTTGGTAGTGTGGGATTACAAACACCTCACCACCAAAACTAAATACGCTGTATTCAGAGCTATAATCCTATCAACTTTCTTGTATGGAGTGGAAACCTGGACAGTATACAAAACCGCTGTTCACAAACTCAGCACCTACATGATGCGGCCTCTCAGGTACATCATGAATGTTATCGTGGCATCGTATCTCTAACAAATCTATCCTCGAAAGAACAGGCTTACCAACCATGCATGATATCGTAAGAAATAGGTACCTCAGGTGGACTGGCCATGTGTGCAGATTAGACAACCAATGTATTCCAACCAAAGCTGATTCTATTTTCTCAACTGAAAAGTGGTTCTAGAGGCATTGGCAGGCCAAAGCTCCGATACTAAGATACCATCTAAGATACCATCTAAAGACATCTCAAAGACATCTCACCTAAAGATTCCTCTCAACAGATGGCAATCCCTCACTCTGGAGAGAGAAAAATGGAGAGACGTGATTGCTAGGAAGTCCTCATCTCATCGGAACCGATGGACAGCCAGTATAATGGACAGCCAGTATAATGCATCTCAATGCAAAAAATTGTAGTGAAATTAGATCATAATGTCAAAGCGTGCTGCTTTCCAGTTGCCAAGCTTAAAATTCATTTTGATATTCTGATTCACCATAGTTTTTTCTCCCTAATTATGAATTTTCAATGTTGTAGCATGAGATGCAGCTGTGAAAATCAAGTAAATATACACAGGCATATCCACCAACTCATTTCAGAATTCAATTGAAATGAGATGTTATAAAGATAAGTCATCACTTTACTAGTAATGGCGATGGATCGCTATTACTAGTAATAACGATCCATCGCCTATTACTAGTACATGTAATAGCGATTACTAGTAAATACCATATTCATTATCATGCTATGGTAATGAATAGCAATCGATCGCTATTCATTGTGATTATAGCAACATTAGAAACACTAACTTTTCATTGCCTGCTTTTTCATTGTATCACACTATTTGGGAGGTATGGATGCACCTCCAAAGAGCATAGAAGTGTAATGCATAGATTCGAGGGTCTATTGTAACAACGCTAGGTGTTGTGTTGTAGATATTTAGTTAGTGTTTCTAATGCTGTCATCATTACAATGAATAGCGATCGCCATTACTAGTATGTGATGACGTCATATTTATAACATATCGTCTGAGCTTAATTCTGAATTGAGTTGGTGGATATGCCTGTATATTTGCTTGATTTTCTCAGCTGCATCTTATGCTACAACATTAAAAATTCAAAATTAGGGACAAAAAACTATGGTGAATCAGAATATCATAATTAATTTTCTGCTTGGCAACTGGAAAGCAGCACCCTTCAACTTGTCACAGTAACCCAACATTTTATCAGTCACTTAATCGAAATAGGCACTATAGATGTTTTATAATTTTGATTCTTCCTAAATGCTGGACTGATGCCCAGACAAGATGGATTAATCAATGCATCAAACAGTTATTAATTGATTAACGACGTTGAAAACACAATATTTTAGTTTAATGTTAGTGCCGTCTCTCTATTTACCAGGTGCCTAAAGCTGCTGACTTGGATAGTTCTGGTATCCAAGATTCTAATTCTACTCAGGAATTGAGCGGAGAAACTCCAGATAAAAAACTATCAGAAGATATTGTTGAAACCACTAACACTGTACCATCAAATCATCCAATAGAAACAGAGCAAATAGAGCTGCAAACTATAATAGATCTTGGTACGGGTCTGTCAAACCCACCAGGATCTCCAGGTTCAGTTTCAACAGCTCACAATATAGCTAGCAATGAGATGATTCAGTCAACTGAGCAAATGACCACTCCAGAAACAAAACAACCAATCACAGAGCACTTGACACCGACACCATTGATTAAAGAATCTCCAGAATCTGAAGCAATTGCTGACTCCCAGATCACGAGTGAGCCAATCACAGAACCCAACTCTGTTAGAGAGCTTATCCCAGGAACTCACACAGAGCCTATCACAGACTGTGATACTTCGGAACAGCCTATCACAGACCCTAAAATTGACATTGCCACCTCATTGCTATTAACACGAGTTCGGGACGAAGCTGCTTCCCTAGACACTGGCTGTAACTCTATACAGTCGGAGGACTCACATGACCACACAGGGGAGATGATTGCTGATTTAGTGGTACCATATGAGACAGCAGATGAGCATAATACAGATGAGTCAGACGTAGGACAGCAAGCTAGCGCTGTGACAGTGAGTAGTAAACGTTGCGTTAGTAATTTGATTTTAAACTTTGGACTTTCAATTTTGTTATTCTGCTACTAAAGCGATTATAGTAAAATAAATAGAAATATAAACTTTCCTTGTATTTCACCAACGCCATTCATTATTTAATTGTCCACCCAGTCTCTTATTTTTCTCAAGTTGATGAGGATTTGTATTATTTCAGAAGCTGTGAAAACACCTGGAGTGCAGGCACTTGGGCACCTGGAGTGCAGGCACTTGGGCATTTGAAGTACAGGCACTTGGGCACTTGGAGTGCAGGCACTTGGGTGTGAAATGTCTGTTTGAAGAATTTGTTCATGTTATAGGTTGATTCTGATGTTTCTGCTGATCAACAAACTGAGAAAGTATGTGATAAATTGGTTGCAAGCACTCCCTCAACATGTGACAGTACAACTACCGATGTTAAAGGTATACCCACCACAGACGAGTACACAACTCCTACTGTTACTAAAGGTATTCACATTGCATCAGGGGATGCAACTCCTGCTGATGCTATAAGTATTCCCACCACAGATGAGGACACAACTCCTACTGTTACTGAAGGTATGCACAGTGCATCAGGGGATGCAACTCCTGCTGATGCTATAAGTATTCTCACCACAGTCGAGGGCACAACTCCTACTGTTACTGAAGGTATTCACAGTGCATCAGGGGATGCAACTCCTGCTGATGCTAGAAGTATTCCTACCACCGACGAGGGCACAACTCCTACTGTTACTAAAGGTATCCACAATGCATCCGGGGATGCAACTCCTGCTGATGCTATAAGTATTCCCACCACTGACGAGGGCACAATTCCTACTGTTACTGAAGCCATTTCCAGTGAATCGGGAGATGCTCCTCCTACTGATTCTAAAAGTATTCCCGGTCCATCAGGGGATACTGCTAGTTAAAAGTGTGACATCAACTAAAATGCAGTTGGAACATTAATTTCTATGACACATGACAAAAAATTTTTTGGAACAGAGATGGCCAGGACAATGACACTGTAAAAATATTGTGATACATTACTGTGGTTATGTGATACATTACTGTGGTTATGTGATACATTACTGTGGTTAGGGTTACACATAATTTAATTTGTATTTACTTTGGTGGCCAAAAACTCAGCAAATAGAATTAATTTGACATCATTGTCTATCTAAAATATTTTATTACCTCGATTGACTTTTTGTCGGCACGATTTTGCCTTTCTAAACTCATATAAGGGTATTTGAATGAACTCCATAAAAACGTCTTCTTCTTTTTGTTCACTCACTTGTTTAGTTTGCTTCCCAAGCCGTGCACCGACTCTTACTGTATTACTATCACATTGCGCTTGAGCCAATAACAATATTGTAAAATAAAAGCATTAAAAACCCGGCAATGATATACGGTGTTATCTTGATTTGATAATAATTATATTTTGTATAACGAAAAATTTCCATACTCGTTACTTCTGGAGTGAATGACCGATACCTGATGAGTGTGTGGCTGTGTGCTAATCATATCTCTCCTGGATTGCATTATCTCCTGGACGCTTTCTCTTTATTGTATTCTAATCAAGTCTCAGTGCTGGCCGATCCTGCAGATTCTGTATTTACAGTTCCTAGCATTGCTTGTCTGTCAGGCGTACAGGTTTGGTGTAGCCTCCTATTCCCATGCAGCTGGGTAGCCGGAGGGAGTGCATTTTTATGTGTAGAGTCTACATGTAGTTTATTTCATGCAGAATTGTTGAAGGCATCATTTGATTTTACTACCTAATATATTTCAAAGCTAATCACTCGTAAATGCTGAATGCAATAGTGTATAAATACTCCCCATAGTTCAAACTAAATGTTTAAAAACAATTTTTTATTTTGATTGTGATTATCTTGTCAAAAGTTGCTAGGATCTGGAATCTGAGGTTTTGTAGTTGGAGTTTGTATTTCTATCTATACGAGGGATGCCCAACAGGTGGCCCTGAGCTGTATGTTGCTCATTGTATGTTGCTTTCTGGCTAAAAAAAACTCAAATTATATCTTTCATGAAATAATATAAATATCCTTGTGCAGCATTGACGTTTTACTCAGCTTACCAGCTCACTTACCACATGCCTACAATAAATATACCCCTATGGTTACAAAGTACGGTACATGGTACATGCTACATATACCACATAATACTGCTCTATTATGTAATATCAGCAATCGAGGTACAAGTGACTAGAAAATGCGGTCTTGGATGCGAGCTGATAAATATTTCCATTCCTGAAAAAGTCATGTCCCACATCCCCATCATTGTATGATATTTTGAATTTGGACCCGACAAAAAATGGTCAATTGTCCCTGGTCTATACTAGGGTTGTTACGATACACAATTTTAGCTCACTATATGATACGATAAAGTTTATCACCAAATATTCACAATACGATAACTTATCACGATATACAAATGCCAAAAATGAGTGAATTTAGTTCGTGCCTATTGGGAGTGAAATTGTTATTTTAACGATGAAAAATTGAAATTGAGATATTTTAGGTTGAATAAGTTTATCGTCACATCACGGTATTGAACAATCAGGCGATGCGATAATTATCGCCAGCAATTTATCGTTTATCACAATAATTATCGCGTATTGTAACACCACTAGTCTATACCATGCACTTCACTTGCAGATGTTGTCAGGGTATACACTTGTCGGTGTCAGAGTAAGGCGCATTGTAACAGGTGGTTGAATGTGGCATCTTGTGTCATTGCATGTACATTGTTAGCCTGAGTTTCCAAGCCCTCTGCGGGTGTAGAGGACGAGGTACAGAAGGGAAGCCTATATAACTTCCACTATTACCTTTCTTCTCTGCCCGCAGAAGAGTTGGAAACCCAGGCTAGCACATTGTTGTGTCAGGGCATTGCTCATTGGCATATAAAACACTTAGTTTGACACCTAAAAGACACCTATTCCCCACTCAAGTTCCCAGTGCGACCAATCATTACATGACAGTTATTCATAGTAATACTTTAAATTGGTCTCTCTGTTACCTTTATTTGCTGCATTCTTCTCATTATTCTGCGCTACTCATTTGGTGATACAGATGCAGTGCTAGAACAATGAATGTCTAATGACGAAACGATGAATGTGTGCTTTTGTGCATTGTGGTAAATGTGTGATAGGTATTCGCCAATTCGGGTCAACTGCCGTCTCAAAACTAGTTATCCGTGGGTGAGACTACAGCATTGATGGTGGATAGATAATGCTATCATATATATGTATATATATATTTACTGTAATAAAGTAATCTAAAAGAATACTTATTGATGTTCCTCACTACAGGTCTTTTTCTTAATTTTCATTCATCATCAGGTGAGTTAAATGATCGTACGCCAATGGAATAGAGTGGAATCTCTATTCCACTCTATTCCATTGGATTCTATTCCACTCTATTCCAATCTCTATTCTATTGAACGTACGCCAATGAAATAGAGATTCCACCCTATTCCATTGGCGTACGATCACGCATTTAACTCACCTGGTGATTAATTCAAAATTAAGAAACAGAGCTGTAGTGAAGAACATCAATAAGTATTCTTTTAGATTACTTTATTACAGTAAATATTAAACTCTACTTAGTATTTAATTATTTATTACTTAGTATTGAGCACTCTACTATTGTATTCTGAGCATTTTTCAATGCTAGTACAATTACTATTTATATATATACATGTATATATATAACATCTCTATGATAACATAGAGAGGCCGGTAAATCAAGCGGGGTGGTCTAATTTGTACCAAGTGTGCAGCACCCCTCGAAATATCTAGGGAGAGCCCCGGCCCCAATCCACAATCTATAAACACTCAGTTTTCAAACGGCAGTTACAAAACTTTTGTATTCCGCATTGATAATGTTTGATTCTTGTCGTTTATACAGTCTTATCATAACAATTATAATAATTATAATAATTAGTTTGCTTTATGCGACACATAGAACTTCTAATCGGTGGAATTCACTTATTACATTTTGGTCACTGGGTACAATCACACTTTGGCCATCTTCGGCCTTTCAACCTCAAATTTTTAATTACATAAAGTACCGGATGTCCTTCACCTTCTGCCATTTAAATAAACAAGTGGGTTACCGCAAGGTTCAAACCCGCAGCCGTGGGGTTGCAAATCTGTCGCACTAGTCCACTCAGCCATCTAATCACCTAGTCTTGGGTTTCATTCAATACAATCAGTAAGGTAATAATATCAACATACTGTTGCTTCACTCTTTACTGTAATTTGTAATTGGCACATCTTTTACTTTGGAATTGCAACTTATTATATTTTTATAATACTAAAGCAGATTTTGATGTAATATAAATCAATGCATTAAATAATGTGTCACTCGAATATGAGATGGTTATCTTCATGATTTATAGTACTGACGCATGACCCCACCCCCTCCACCAATTTCACATCCTCTATATTATCATTCATCAATCTAGACTCACTAAAATTATGAATTTAATGAGATTACAAGCCAGGATATGCTGATTTGCCAACTGGACATTGTAAAAGACTTTCCCTTGCCAAAGACATGCAATCAACGTGTCACCAAACAGTGTGATTGTATCTGGTCTCTGATCTAATTAACTATCTTGGAAACCTGAGCACTTGATAGAGTCAGGCCAGATTCATAATATGTTAAAGTTATGTTAGTTGTCTCGCTATCGCAAGTGAGGAAGTATTATGGCTCAAGCCAAGGCCACCTTATACAGCAACCGGTTTGCTTCCAGTTTAGTGCTGAAGCAGACTCGGGCCAATTTCAGGTTCAGGCCTTGCCCAGAGGCCTTTACCAATTGATAGCACCATTTGTACTCCAATCTCTTGATTGTTTACTAATCAAGTGAAGTGGGAGACATGTGAATCGAATAACAGTCAACTCATAACGGGCACCCATTATTGACACCATCATCACCAATCCCCAAACAAATCATCTGTGAAGAGTACCAATTGCATACTGTCCGTACGTGCTTCATAAACTATTCATGACATAATAGTCCTCGCATTACCGTTACGGTTGCATTGTTGACTACTATGCAATACAAAATAATGGATGGACAGATATACATGTTTACATGTATAATTATTGGACGGATATATTTCTATTCCAAATACGTATTTCTTACAACGCTTGGTGGATACTGTAACACCCTGACAATACCCACATCCTTCTTTTCTTGCTGTGATTGTGTAGCTACTGTTATTGGTTGCAAGGACTAGTGCTAGAGCATTAGCATGTTCACGTAAACAGTTATATACCTCTATCTCCATGGAAACTCATTGTTCCTGCCAAAAATAACTCTTACATTTCTTAACCCTTTACCTGCCAGCTATTTTGGGACTCTGAATGAAAATCCGTTTTTTGATTGCTATATGAAAGCAAAGGGTGATACCCATCAACCAATATATTTTTGAAAAGCTCCAAGCAGCTTTTTCCTGATATTTAATATAAACACTTTTGGTATGATCAGACTCTTTAACTTGCTCATAACTCAAAATTCAAGGATTTACACTAATCCCTAACCCCCATATTGTTTGAGAGTACTATCATAGAGTGCCAAATATGTTCAAACCATCTATTCACATGTGGTTGATGGGTAGACAATGACAGGATAGGGATTAATTCATTCAACTAGTAGTAATTGGTAAATGAAAATGGGAACGAAAACTGGACGGTCTTTGCTCAGCTATAGCACCCCTTCTATGGCTCTTAGACATTTGAAACTATAGATTCTAATAGAACAGGAGCTGGGCTTTCCAATGAGCTCAAGATCAAGTCTGAATAGTTCAGATGTGATAGCTGATTTAGTGTTGGGCGACTATAGTCTCCCGTGGCAGGAAAGGGGTTAAGCAAGTGTTATTATTACTCTGGCAGACAAATCAAGACTGGATTAGTACTGATATGGTACATGCATCATAGAATAGGTAGCAGGCCGCTTATATGGACTTTATAAGTACATGTAAATGCATGCATCCGTAATACGGTAGCTTTACAGCAGTACATAAAGCAGAGAGCTCAAGCACAAAGCTCTTAATTATAGTTAATGTTATTGCAGTGGTAGCAGATAGTATATGTCCCGTATAGTCAGTAGCAGATAACTGGATCTTAGGCAATAGGTGATGGAGCCGATGTATAAATCTGTGGATCTACTTTCAGCATATATTATCATCACAGCTAGAGAAGTTATCTGCCCTTTACTAATCTGGTGTAGGCATCTTCACTAGGTGTAGCTGGAAGGCGGGCAGTTGCCCACGCAGTAAAGATACAAAAATAACATCCATAACAGTACTCTTGCTGAACGCAGACTAACCTATTTGCCGTAGGTCAGTTAGCTGTTAGCTCTTGCAACGGATTGCAACCTTTGCGCCAATCTCAAATGCTATTAACTAACAGGGGCACCATCCTCAGAAACGTTAAATAAATGTGCCAAGTTGAACAGTTGCGATTTTCTACAGAACTGTCTACTTTCATTTTAAATATATAATAAATATGGAAAGTCCAATAAAGTTGATGCTTTGGCTGCACTCGGGTACTAGTTGTTCATTTTTCCCTCTCCTGAATGTGATCGCTGTCAGAATACTCTTAATGTATATAAATCCGCAATATCCAAAGATTGTATCACAATCCGCTGTCCATTGTGATACAGCGCTAGACGCATAGTATAAAATGTACAGATGCATTTATGATACTAGATCACCAGAGACTGGAGATTGTAATATTGGCACTAAAGTATAGATTGGAGGATAGGATTCTAGACGTCAATAGCCAGCACTGCGGTCATGTGTCACAATATTTATATAGGCCTATTTGCATATAAGCCGATTTGTGATTTCGGCAAGCATGAAGCGATGACTTATGACTTAAGCGGCCCAAAACCGGGTCGGCAACAGTGGTTATTTTGAATAAAAAATAATCAGATTTTATTTGGAACTGCTATTTTGGTGACACAACCAGACCATCGCATCAGCTGAAATTCAATATTTTAGATCTCCTGCATTTACATGCATAGTCTATAATTAAATGGAATATCATAGCTCTGGAAGATCATCGTGAGTGCAACCTTGACATAGTCATCAAAATTAGGGTTGAAGAAAGAATCTTGGCTGAAACAATAGATTTTGCATTTAATTCTCTCATATTTATAAAATATTCCTAACATTTGGCAAGGTAAATAAATATAAACTTTATATTAAAAATTAATTGTGTGACCTGATGCAGCTGACGTTTTGAAATAATAAGTATTTGTTTCAGCTTGCCAAAAGTAGCCATAGCCAGTTAAAACATATATAATTTTATCCCTGAATTATGTATTAGAGCGGTTAATGGCTGAACGCCGTGCATACCTCCTGTCTTAGACGGGCAGGAGCTACACTCTCTCAAGCACACTGGAGTTGTCACCTACCAGCTGGACATTACTCACATAGCTGCTAAAGTAATGAAGTAGAAAACTAGATATATTTTGTCAATGTGCCATGTCCTGTATGCTGTGTCACTGGAAAAGTTTAGCACTGTATACAAAACAGTGCTACCCTCCTAGTAACACCGGTACACTTTTTATACGTTTCAAATATAGCAAAAGCGTATGATTTATTTGCAAGAATTTAAATAAATTATAGCAAAACTTTCAGACAAGCTTTATTTTACTTATAATTACAATATAATGGATAAATATTGCTCAAAGTGGCACCCCTGAGGAGTGGCCATTTCCATCCACTCATCGACCCTGTCAGCAGTGGCGTAATATCCTATCTCGCATCCTCTCAATTGCGAGAGTCAAATCAGGCGAGGGTTGGTCTGGAATGGGAGAAATGCAAGAGCTGTGCCCAAGTTGAAATTAATGCAAACACATTCAACAAACTTGACCTGTGTAGGAACCAAGGTTTGTTTACTGAAAGTGAAACTGACTTCCACTGGTAACTCTCAATCAAGTCATTGTAGCTATACTATAACTTTATTGCAAACTTTATTAGAGATCATTAATATGTCCAACCTGTGGTTCTATAATGTTATGGGGCGCCTCTATTGAGCCCTCACAAATGAGATTAAAGGAGCTCCACCTCTTGGCTTAAGCGTATGGTAGCATGTGTGGCTCTGTACACATGAGACACAATGGCTCTGTACACAATACATACAACTATGAGACATACATGTGTATGTTGTCTGCCAACTGACTAAATGAACAAAGTTGTCAGTAAGTTAAAGTGAGATTGATTGGCTTTATTGCTACATAGATATGATAACTCTAATCCGCAAAGATATATCAATGCCTGAATGTAAGATCTGTGGCACTCAGGGCCACAGAACTTATATAATAAAAATGAGGATCAGGCCAACCTGGCCCATCAAGCAAAGCTGGCACTTAGATGAACAAGCTTAGCTCAAGTGAGTACAGTTGATTCACAAGCAAACTTACATGTAGCTTAATGAATGCACTTTGCTTAATGCCCGTAAAAATGGATATATGTAGTAAACTCGCCCCTCTTGCTTACACTCCCTAGCTAAGCCCCTTGTCAGATACTATTATCCCCTTGTCCTT
>JAOQGN010171258.1:0-11134 GCA_027564295.1 Himantozoum antarcticum | reverse complement strand
TCAAAAATAATCCTAGCTGGTGAAAACCAAAATCCATGTGCCCTCCCATGAGCCTCGACGTGACCAAATCAAAATGGATGTAATTGACAATAACTTGGCAAATATGTACCGCTACTATCAACATTTAAGGCCAAGCTGAATTAAACATTAGATCTGTCTCCCCTCACACGCCATGTGTTGAAGGCTCACCAAACAGGAAATTTAGCGCTCACTCACCAAAAATTAACGATAAATTGAAAACTCCCTCACCACCTATTAGATTTGGCAATTAAATCTTGAGCTACAATTGAGTGGAAGCATCCTGAGCTGGAAGTTTGTCATAACTCGACCTCCTCTCATAAATAAATCTCCTATCTGTCTTTAAATGTTGTTATATCGATAGAGAATATATTAATATATTGCGGAATGCAGACCAGAAAATTCAAAAATAAATTTGTATCCTTACCATCTTCACTGAAAAGTTAAAATCTGTAAATCATAAGGCTATAAATTTAAATATCTTGATGACTAAAAATTTAGGACACAGATCTAATGATCATTTGAGCTTCGCCCAAGGCTCTCTCACAAAACCAAGCAAAAACCATTACATTTACCGATGTAATGCAACAATGTTTATTTACCTACATAAGAGAGTGGCATTGGACAATCTGAGCTTAATCTACCAGTAGTTACTCTTCTCCTGTGAGAACGTGACAGTGTAATATATGTACACCAAAGCTGTCTATTGATATGTCTTTGGTGCACCCTCAGCCACTCAATGCTACATGACTTCTCCCAATGTACAACAACTACTAGTATGGCACTGAAGCTGAAGCAATGAACTATATGCTGGCTTGGTTTAACATATATGCTGGCTTGGTTTAACCTATATGCTGGCTTGGTTTAACATATATGCTGGCTTGGTTTAACCTATATGCTGGCTTGGTTTAACTTATATGCTGGCTTGGTTTAACCTATATGCTGCCATACCATGATCTCTTGGTGACAAAAAGGGGATTGCTTGTAACTGCTGATTTAAATAATGAGTGCCTGAGTTGGGTAGTCGGGGGTGTTGAGTTGGGGTATTAAGCACAGCACTCTATCATGGAACTGCAACTATAAACTTGGGTTGATGCACAGAAAGGTGCACCTTTACCAGGAGGAGAGGCTTGCTTGGTGTAGCCTGGTACTTGTTGTGTGGTTGTGTTTGTTAGTAATAATTATAGAAATACGTAGCAATGACATACCCAACCAGCCACACCGAACTGGGTCAGAACCAAATAATTGTTTTTAATAGAGCTTCCTTCAATTGCTGCTATCGCACCACATATTCCAAACAATGACAGCGCTGAAAAATAGGAAATATAATATGTTAATACTTACATGTACATAATAAACATATAGCAATACCAATAACTCAGTGCAGATAGGCTTATTGTCTCCTCCGTCGAGCCGGAGGAGACAATAAGCTGCGAACGTGAAGTGACAAGCCAGCTATTAGGTGATAGATGGCTGAAGGAACTACCCTGGGACAATTTCAATCACACGGCGGTCGGTTTAAATCATGTAGTAGTCCACTTGATTAACGTAAGCAGATGAGTTTGGTAGAGTATTTGTGAAGGGTATCCGGTGCTTTACTCAATTTCGGATGTAGTTTACGTTAAGATGCCTTGACCATAAATCTTAATTATGGGTTAATTCTTAAGCAATGAACAATATCATACATATAGTTATCAAGCTCTGCTGCAGAGGTCTCTACAGTGGTAGGTGGAGGAGAGTGCGAGATATCTGTAACTATATACATGTATTAGGAAATTTGGACCGAGGCTAAAATTGAGAATGGCTCTCTTCTTACAACCTCCCCTTGCCCACTACTACAGAAAGCCTGTGACAAGAATTTAGCATGCCAATAAAATTGCATACGAGTTGTCCACAGACAGATGTACATACCTCTCTTACCAACCAATTGTCTATCTATATTGTCTATCTGCAAACTGCAATTGGCTCTGAAAATGACGGTAGTGTTTGAAAAGTGCTCCAAACCTTAGAATCTTATTTAGCAATTGTTGTGTTAGTCTTTAGTACTAGCATTCACAGAGGCCCCATGGTTCGAATAAAGTAGAATTGTTTTCTCTTCCGTTCATGGAAATGTTCTATGTGATTCACTGGTACGGGCTATTGCTGCTCAGATAATAGACCCGAATCAAGGTGTGTAATGCAGTCAGGCGTTCAAGGAAACTGTTCTTTATTTCCTATAAAACTTTATATTTATTGTTATTAAATTTTATTCTAAACTTTACAGGTCATAACTAAATTTTCGACTACACTTTACAAGTCATAACTAAATTAATAGCTTTCAAATTTTAGATGGCCAGGTTCAAAGGAACATTGATGTCCATTGTAAGTTGGCAGAGCTCACAACTGACAGGAATTCAGTAAATAGATCCCCAGAGCAGTGGCGTACAAAATGAGAACACTTGAAGAAAACACAATTATATTATTTATTACTGAGAAAATAAAGACATGGAACCCCAATAGTTGTGTCACAGCCAATTGCTCACCATTGATCAAATAACGCTGCTAAGGTCATTCCAAGTTCAGTCTTAGATTTATATGACACCATTGGAAAAACTATGGTGAGGCAGGCAAGTATTTTATTTTATATTTTATCCTATAATTTGGTAAATTTAGGCTAATTGTGTGAATAATGGGAACTTTTCTCAATTTTCTATAAAAGTTCAGGATGAGGAAGATCATACTTAATTTTTTAAGGCATTCTTTCATGGGGAGGGATGAGCTGTTTAATTTAAACAAGGGACGAGGCAGGTACTCTAGATCGAATAATTAATTTGGTTTGGCCTAACAATGGTAGGGTTAGGAACAGTACTAGCGTTGGTAGGAGGGCTCGTTGCATTCTACTTAGGGTAAGCTGCCTCAGAGCCAATGTGCCCGATACCTCACCAGCACCTCACCAGCACCTCACCAGCACCTCACCAGCACCTCACCAGCACCTCACCAGCACCTCACCAGCACCTCACCAGTCTATAACAGCCACCTCTGCTCTGCCAGTGCTAGCCATACCTGAATATCAGAGGTACTTTGTGTGCAGAGCTGATGTGCTCTCTCCATAACTCCAACTCTGAGCGCTGATCACTACACAACCAGCAAGGAAAGTCCAAAGGTACAGTCTCCTCGGGGCTACCATTCGATTCTGTAAATAAATTCTATATCTATATATTATGCGCTATATTGACAGGTAATTAGCAATGGCAACTAAATAGTACTACAGTGCTAGATTGAGTCAAAGAGCTTGTCTATAGTGAATTAAAATGAGATGAAACCTTTTAAAAACAGGTTTTATTACTAATATAATATCTTTAGTATAGCGTGTTATAAATATCGTTATTTGTTCAAATTTAAGAATAAGGTTGTAAAAACATACTACACCCATAGTGATCTTAGTGAACACTGAATATTTTAGTACATTCTGTTATAACTTGCTATATGAAACTAATAGCAATAAAACTTGCTTTTAGAAGAATTCATCTCATTATAATTCACTATGCGTATAATTATATAGTATATATAATTATATAGTATATATAATTATATAGTATATATAATTATATAGTATATATAATTATTTAGTATATATAAATATATAGTATATATAATTTACATAATTATAATATATAATTTACATAATTATATAATCTATATAATTATATATAGTATATATAATTATATAGTATATATAATTATACGCGTATCAAACTATATCCATGTATATAGTTTGTATATATACATATATGGATACATATTATATAATAAATACATTTGTAGAAGTCATATTTAAATGAAATGAAAATGGTGGCAACATTAATAAAACTACAGCAAACATTTCATTTAGCAAAAATAATTTCAAATATAAAATGTGCAATTCTTGGAATGAGTACGAACGAGTTTTCTTTATAAAGGCATAAAAGTTACAATTATATGTCAACAAAATTATTTTGCCAAAATAGAATATAAATATGCGTAATACTAATAATTATCTGATTCAACTAATATACTTTTTTTGGCGTCAACGTGACCCATTTAATGAAATGTTGCGTTTCACAAACATTTAATCATTTCGGATTCGTCATCTCTCGCGCCAACGCTTATTATTCAACTCGAGATCAATAACCAATAATTGTGAGTTCTAAAATACTAAAAGGATCCATACTAATGCTATGCGACATGAATCCCACGTTTATCGATTATTATCATAATATCAAAGAATGTTTTCGTGGAAAACCAAGGGCAGCGAAATGGATGGCGTTCCATAAATTGCTATCATGATATTATATTGCTATAATTCGTCCCAGTATTCATTCTTATTAACATGCGTTCCAAATACGACCGTCAAATGTAGCTGTCGATATGGTGAATTGATGAGCGACATTTCCGAGAATCCAGATTTTTGTCCAAATACCAATTTATGTTGAATATCAAATATTAATGGGTTAATATCAGACCGATCAAGGCAGGAGGCAGGACATGAAAGCGCATATAAAGATTGACATCTCGTTACGTCTAGACTGACTAATCACAGTGCCTGTCCGGTATATCACCCCTCAGACAGCGAAACCGCCAGGGCTCACTGAACTTGAGTGCTTTACCAGGAATACCATAGCTCTTCTCCACACCAACGCTAGCAGAGATGGGACGATTCTTAAATCTAATATAACTTCAAAATTTTAAATTATGTATTTCAATAGCATATATACTGTAGTTTTTTATTAATTTTCCATGAAAACTGGTCAACTTTTGAAATAATAAAACAGTACATCCTTTATTGCAACCACCTCAAGGAGCACATTAACTTTTTCATAAATTTATAAATTTAGAGTCGTCACGCAACCCAGCACTAATTAATCAGAAAATAGTTAAAATGTTCTCAGGCGATTAGAATCCGGAATATTGGGTTGTACCGGACAAGTCCCTAATATTTCTAACACAACTGACACACACCGATACTAATCTGTTACAGAGACCATCCACCCATGCAGTTAGTGCCAAAACTCTCTACATACAGCCAACCAAGTACTCATTTACTCTCTAGATATTCCATTTCGCCTGCTAGGCCAGGTCTAGGCCAGGTCACAATTACATGGACGCAAACTAATCGACTGAAGCCATGCCAACAGGGTTACCACGTTGGCTCCCAGCATTAGCGTCACATGATGTATTAGCAAATTGAGAATGATATGCTGCGGTGATTCATATAAATGTCTGTGGTTCACTATATCAAGCAATCATTCTTTTTCATTGCAAATGCATTTTTTTCGAGTCCACCGAGAATTCTGGGGCCATACCTTTTAGATGCAATTCAATCGGGATGAAACTATTTTTGTGGCAACAATTTTAAGCGAACAACATCAAATTTATTTTCAAAGCTTTACATCGCAGATAAATTTTGCAGCACATTTGAAATTTGAATGATAATTCATTTTTTAATTTTGTCCGTAGAGATAATGTTAGGATGGTCAAGCTGTAGGCCGCCTCAAGTTATGAACTCTGTTTTATCGGACTTGGTAAACTACATAGTCCTAACCCAAAATCAAAAAGACAATAACATAATGTACTAACCTATAATTGTTTTGCATAATAGCCCACCAATTAATGGATCTATTCCACGTATTGGATTTGAAAGGATAGTAGCTATACATTTTAGGAAATCCACAAAAATGGTGTTTACACGAGGAGTCAATCACAATTAATCGGATTAGTGAAATGTTAGCAACCACAACTTGACTGCCATGGCC
The DNA here is from genome assembly GCA_027564295.1 of Himantozoum antarcticum. Lineage (NCBI taxonomy): Eukaryota > Metazoa > Bryozoa > Gymnolaemata > Cheilostomatida > Bugulidae > Himantozoum > Himantozoum antarcticum. The sequence goes on along the minus strand of JAOQGN010171258.1, from coordinate 5,345 downwards.
CAATATTAATCTACTTTATTATGCCTCTTTTGGTACATATAATAATAGGACTAAAAGTTACCACCTTAAAACACAAAATAGCCTCTGTGTATAGTCCATAGTTTGGGCCGACCACGCATAAGTAATTAACAACTTTCAAGAACAAAGTCTAGCATTGTACCCATGCTGGTGGTAAATAGCGAACAGCTTGATTGGGGGAGAGCAGGTGGTGAAGGCAAGAATTTGGGTACTCCGCAGTGCTAATTAGGCCAGAGTATTATCACAGAATGACAAGCTAGAGCACTGCATTACATCATTGCATAACGTTGCCACTAGAAGTAAAACGGCAAAAAATGGCAAGTTTTTGTTCCAAATAAGCAATGCCATCAATCAGCTTATATCCAGTGCACCAAGTCCCAAACATTACGTAATGCTGCATGCCTATATTACTTTAATTGAGTGTTTTATACTAATACCAAAACAAAGATGTCACATGGACAAAAAATAGCAAATTTACTATAATTACAATAGTACATTGAATAGGCTGTGCACCCTAGTTCACACACAGAGATTATGCAGAGTAAGAGAGAACAGAAAGCTGTCAACGATGCCAGGGTAGCTGAAAGTTTGAGCAATTGCTATACAACATTTCAATACAAACTTCAGTCAAATTTTAAACGCGATTTAGTCTAATACGTTCGGGAGTTGTCTCCTTTTTTGTTGTCCAAAGATGAAGTTTGTTTTGCATTGGTTTAGATGGAAACCAATGGCTGACGAGCTGCTGGAAGGAAACCCACCTGGCCTCCGGTATTTTACCTGCTAATCAGAACACAAACAGCAACTTTAGGGTTAAGAATTTTGCACAAGGATTTTTAGCAGAGACAATATCTTTATCACTGCAGGAATTGGACGCAGGGCGTCAAAAATCTTGCCTAATAGCCTAACTCTTACCAGAAGCATTTTTGACCACAGAGCGAGGTGCTTTTATAGTATCACTTGACCACCTCTGCTTCCATGAGTAATTCATACTAGCAGATGTGGCAGAGCTACACTGAGTGTGGTAAAAAAAGACATTTCCCATAACAGCCAAAGGTGAGTATACGTTGTCACCATTGTATTAAATCACCACGCGACGTTGCCAACAAGTTGTGTTTGCAAACAATTGTTACGAGTGTTATGCGAGTCTACAGGAGTCAGCATGAGTCAGCAAGAGGAGGACAAGCTATGAAATATGGAGAGGAATGAGCGGGTAGCGTAATGTGCAGACTACGCCCTCCTTTATTAGAGGCGACTGAAGTAGCTGTACAGCTACTGCCAGGTCAGGCTGTCATCTGTCATAACATCATACACTATTGTCATTCAGTCACATTCATTTCAAGAGAGAATTCTTGGAAAACTGGATTAATAACGATACATTATACTGATCAAATGCCTATATCGAACAGAATGGAACTAGGCAATGGGCTGTGCAATCTCATTGTACACTTTATAGTTTATATCACTCAGTTATTAGCTCTTGAACGGCCATAGTTGAGTTAGTGTGAAGTAATGAGTGCTTAGGGGGAGTGTACTGCAAGCCCCTTACATTTTGATCAGCTGAAAGTGCAGGTCTCAGGCAGATGGATACTTAGAGCGGAGATTTCGATCAGCGATTCTCAGAAAAGGCCAGACATTCCATACCGTTATGTGTGCCGCAACCTAATGGCTTGTCCAAAATGAAATAGCGCTAGACGTACACTTTAGAGTAGGAGATCTAAAAGTTATAGAACGCAATTTTCAACTTTCCGGTGACAGCTTTGAAATGAGTTAGAGTAGGCTGTTTCAATCAAATTTCAAATTTAGCAATAATGAAACAGAATATCTTGAATAGTTGTGACTGGATATCTGGACGACTGGACTGGACATGGTCATTTCGTACTTAATATCTAACTTCCATTTTTAGCACTGGCAACTATTCTATTTAAATTTGATCAAATAAGTTCACAATGTCGAGTGAAAAAGACAAAAACTACTAATCAATCCATTTCGTGTGATATTTTTCAGTACTACTTATGCAAGCAAGATCATACAAACCAGAAGAGAAGGAGGATGTGGACAGTAGAGAGGGCTTATCAAACTTTTTAGTTCCTAAACTGAGATCCATGACATGTTCGCTGTTATTGTTGTTTGTTTCAGATTCTAGAAATACAAGTGACAGCAATAAGAATAAAAATAAGTGCAGCAGCATATATGACAAAATATAAGACATATGTCTCTCAGCGAACAAAACCCTTGAACATCAAAACTTTTTTCCGTTTATTGCTAGAGGAATAAATTTAACATATCAACATGCAAAATATCATCAATTGAATATCTGTTGACTATTCAAAAATTTTGGGAGCTATGATCACGATACACGTACAGTATAAAAATAAATAAATGAGAGACTGTACAGTACTGGCCAGATAAATGATAGACTGTACAGTATTGGCCAGATAAATGATACTGTACAGTATTGGCCAGAAACAATTGTATGACTAATCTGGCAAGACCAGCTGCATTGCAAGATGGATACACCATTAATGAACAAGTAAACATGCATAATATTATCACAAAAAAGAGGATCAATCAATAACCAATTCAACACCTCTTTGTCAGTTCGAAGAGATGACGATATTTGTGGCATCGCAATTTTTTTCAAATGGACAGACTTAAAAGTCCAAGCAATTATTTAATTATGCATAAATAACCTAGAAAAGCCCGCAACAAACTAATAGCTTTGCGGCTAATCCTCAGCTTTGACGTACCGTTTTGGGACCACAAAAGTTAGAAACTGAGAGACTGCAATCAATCATCAAGTGTTATGAGATATTGCGCAAAGTAAATGATGTTATTAGTGACCAAAACCGAACATTTTTCTATGTCTTAGCTAGCTAGATCCGGGTTCACTTGTCACGGCTCAGCATTCAGGTATGAGGCTATAGTGTCTGACAACCGTCTCGCTATGACGACAAACTTGTTTTCTTTTAAAAGTAGACACACAGGGCGTAACCAACTGAGATGCATACCATAGCACTGACGAATAACCCGGACCATCGTCTAACGAAAACCACACTGCTATCAAAACAACGACCATATTTCGCCATTTTCGTATGAACGGTGGGTAGACGAGAGCAACGCAACAAAGATCGCTGGATTATTATTATCACAAAAAATAGCTAATACTCAAATTGCTCTGCGCCTGTACGAAATTTCTCAGAGCAATTTGCTCAATAGAATATACTAAGAGCAATGAAACTAATAGTAAATGTCCTTCGATGAACCAAAGGCAGCTCCTTTGGTGAACCAAAGGGAGCTCCTTCGATGAACCAAAGGCAGCTCCTTTGGTGAACCAAAGGCAGCTCCTTCGATGAACTAAAGGCAGTCCTGACAACCTCCCCGACTTCCTAAATTTCACGGACAAATTTCGCAGCTGGCAGACACAAGTTAAATTGATCTAGAAAGTTCTGCTTACCCACCTCATTAATATACCCCATATATTGAAGGTTTTCATTAATATACCCCAAATATTGTAGGTTTTCATTAATATACCCCACATATTGTAGGTTTTCATTAATATACCCCACATATTGTAGGTTTTGAGTTTTTCTGTTTTATTTGATTAATAATAAGAACATAACAAACATGAAAAAGATATTGATGAAGCTCATGCGCATAGCAATAGCTAACCGTGGCGCGAGTCCCATGACTTCAACATAACCAATTTCAATTTTAAAATAAGATTAACATTATGAAAAAATAATAATTTGAATTGGCAACTTTTCACTGCCCTCATCTTTCCAACTGCACTGAAATATGTGCTTGTCAGTAGTTATCTTCACCTACCAAACAGCATACATACATAGTGGTATATAGACATGACCGTCTGTGTCAAGGTATCAAAGGCATACATACCTTCCTCCCCATTGCCACCATCACCACATCCGTCCTCAACACTGACCACCACTTGGGCTTCGTTGTTGGGCGTCTTAGTTGTGTTCTTATTCTCATCCACCTTGACCTGCAGATCTGATTCGCCAGGCGACCCATTGACCACACATGGCTGCACCTTCTCACTCCAGACCTAAGGTGAGCAAAGTCCGCTAATTAGGTATAGGAAGTCAGCAACCCCTACTCCACCCCTACCAGATTACTCACACTACACCCCTACTCCATCCCTACCAGATTACTCACACTACACACCCCCACTCCACCCCTACCAAATTACATCAGCATCACCCATACCCACCTCACTACACCACCCTTACCTCACACCCACTCCACACCATTACCTCACTCCTTTCCATCCCATACTTCACTCCTACCTCAACCCCTACCAAGTTATAACTACATCACCCTTACCACTACATATCACTCTATATGCGACGCCTCTACCAATACACACCTCTACCACTCTCCAGGTTAACACCCCTCTAACACTCCAGGTTAACACTCCAAGTTAACACCCAGGTTAACACTCCAAGTTAACACTCACTCCACACACCTACCACTCCACACTCCTATCACTCTACACTCCTACCACTCTATACTCCTACCATGCCCTTAGTATGCTGCACCATCCCTGCTGTTCAAGTAACAGCTTGCCGTTACTTGAACAGCTTTCTTTCAAAGCTAAAAGAAAGCCAGCATTTTTTAGCTTTGAATGCCCCGCATTGACTTAGAAGTCAAAGGCAGACAAATATGTATCTAATTTAATATTTATACCAAACCAGGGTCTAGAAATGTCCAGACCGCATTATCTGCACCTATTGACCAGGTTGTAATAACTCAAAACCATAGCATTTCTGGCATGCTGGCCAGGTGTTGGCATCCAAACAATAGAAAAGCGATGTAATTACAGAGCAAACCAATGTTAAGATTATGATGAGATAGTAAATACGAGAACTTTCAGCAGTTGGCTGACACCAACCCACATGTACCCATATGCTGTCCAATACCTAAAGGAAGGGGTGACATTAACTGATACCATAATATATTGACAGGTTTGCACCGTAGGGAGGCAATAGGCAAACATTTTTTTGATTTGTCGATGTGGTATTATAAAACAGTTCATTGAAATATTGTATGTATAATAATTATATATGTATAATTTATGTAGTTCAATAAATTAAAGATAAAATATATATGCACAACAATTATATATATATATATAAATATATGTATAATAGAACTTATCTTATTGTTTGTAGAGTCATTCACATCTCTCCATCAGTGCATCTCCTCTCTTCTACTACAATATTGTTTCATGCGGCTGCTATGTCCGCAATCATCAGGTGGAATGAGTTCAGCCTCTACTCATTCCACCTGATGATTGCGGACATAGCAGC
>JAOQGN010171147.1:0-11135 GCA_027564295.1 Himantozoum antarcticum | reverse complement strand
AGGTGAAGTAATTTGCCGTACATGGCAGACCGCCGATAAAATGAAAAAACAGTTTGGTCCACTGGAAGAAGATAAAGAAAATGGCAATGATAACTTTCGTGTTAAGCGATATATTGCAAAATACACCATCAATCCAGCTATATCTCACGGTATCGGGCAATATGTCGGATCAATCGAAGCCGGAAAAATGGCTGATATTGTTTTATGGAGTCCGGCAATGTTTGGCGTTAAACCGGAACTTATCATCAAAGGTGGAATGATCATAGCAAGTAAAATGGGGGACGCAAATGCTTCTATTCCTACCCCTCAACCAGTAATCTATCGCAAAATGTTTGGTGCTTATGGCAATGCTTTATTTAAAACTTGTGCCACTTTTGTTTCTCAAGCATCAATAGATAAAGGAATTGTGGCAGAATATGGTCTACAGAAGATGATTCTACCCGTTTCTGGTTGCAGAACTATTGGAAAGAAAGATCTAATCCACAATGATAAAACACCTGAGCTTTCTGTAAATCCTGAGAATCATGAAGTAAAAGTTGATGGTGAAAAAATATCTTGTGAAGTCTCTTATATCTTCAAAATCAAATTATTTTGAAAACGCAAATATTGCCCAATTCTCTATCGTACGTTGTGACTGTTGAAACTATTGGTCATTCGTACCGGCACACCAATGCTACATACTACATTGATCTGTATGGTTCATATTGTAGATGAAGCTATCCTCTACAGCAGAGGTTGATGATATCATGCAATCAGGACAGCTTGCTGCAAATGTTGCAGCTGGTACAGCGCTAGGACCAATCATGAACGTGCCTTACATTGACATTCCTACATCATACAGCCACTGGGTTGGAGGTTCCACTGCTGATCAGGAGGCTGGTTATTCACGTAAGGATCGTGCTAAGTAGATTACTAACATTGGTGATGTGTAACCTTGCATACCATGACTCACTCCTGCCAAGTTGGCTTGCTTCCTTTCAGCTAAACATGGATGGTTGTGTTAGTTCTTGGCTGATAGTTTTTTCCTAGGGGCTTAGCTGGTAGTTTGTTCCTTATAACGAATATTAGTTCTCGTTTGTATTTGTGGTTGTTTATTATATAATTGTATATTTATAGCGATAAATTACAAATCTTAGCACTAGAAATATTCGATCGCTGCGCAGGCTCACCATCGCAGTCAATAAACCGCTTAGACTGGGGACTTCCGTTGACTCTAGACCGTTGACTCTAGACCTCTGTATACTGGAAATACACATTTAAAAGTTAAATATCAATTCTGGCACTCTAAAGCTAACATGAACAAATATTTTTATATTTAAAGTTATTTGTCATTGCTGTAAGGACGGTGTGCCACACAATCTTAGATCAGGTATTGGTGTATCTAGCCTGTATTGTATGACTCTGCAATATACTGGCATGTGAATATAGATACATATATATATAATCCCTGATTATATTGGTGTCCTTTGACGCCAAAACAAATATCTAAAAAATAAAAATTTATATGTAAATCCATTATAATCCCTTAAAAATCAGTTTGCGGCAACACACAATGTATTATGATTGCTATAATTTTCAGCCACTAATCAGAACGCACTGTTATGTAATATCTAAGAAACTCGTTAATCACGCCTGGCCATGGTTCCTGTCTGTGGCATTAGGTAAAGTTTATACCAATATATTGAAAAACGATGAAATCCTATTGGATCGCAATGTACCAGCTCTGGTGGCATTCAAATGATGGGATTTGGTAACCTAAAGAGCATTTGATCACCCTGCCATTAAAAAAAAACAAAAAAAAACTAAGCGTATTGCCTGTAAACACCAAGCATACCATTGTTTTCAGAAATCTAATATATCCAGTGTTTTACGTAAGAATTATAATCTTATTGTTTTGTGCTGGTAATCATTTTGCTAAAAGTTCTGGAAATGACACTAATCTGTTATATATATGATAATTGATGAATTCTCCTGTGACTGGTGAATAATTATTCAAATGGTAAAACACATCAATAACTGGATACCTATAGCTGAAAATGTGCTTTCCATCATTCACAGTGTGGTGCAATAGCAAAATTTAATTAAATCTATCTTTCCCAAAACTTTGCGTACTATCCAAGAGCTCATATTTTTTACATCTAACTTTGCTCTATCTATCTGGCAGAGTCAAATCATTAGCATTGTCTAAGTTGGCAAGACAAACGATCAACTAGATGTAGTTAACCAAATAGTGAAAAGTTGAATGGTGGGATTGCGGAAGTAGGTCGAAGTTGAACATGGTATACATTTTTCTATGTGCAATGTATACCATGTTCAGCTATTATGTTCGCTCACTTTAAACCAGCTCTTTAACTCTCCCTAAAGAGTAAATGGATGCACCAACAGATATTGATATATTATTACTTGTTTTACTGTGACCATACATTAATGCACGTTGGATTTAAAATAACTGGCCATTATATTATACAATTTGGCAATGCTGTCACTGTAACAGAGATTGGTAAGCTTGATGACACTCACGCTTCACTTATTAAGTACCATCCTATGCCATCACGATAGTTTAGCTAGATTTTAGTTGCGATATCGAACTATTCACTCAACTATTGGTACAACATGTCATTATTATATGATATGGTGTACTTTGCATGCTCACCAGTTGATGATGCCTGTACTTAGTTTAAATCTTTATGTAATAATAGAGTATATTATTTGGTTGTGTAGTATAATTGGTAATATGATGTAGATGAATGGGCCTACATGTATGCATCTGTATTTATTATACAATATATCACTTTTAAGATTTATGTGATTCGTATCGGGAGCTGATTAATGTGAGTGGTCCTCCTTGAGTATGTGTGAATACATGTTAATGGCTCCTTATCAGATTAGTTCCCTAAACAATCACAATTAACTACAAGTAGTGTCCCCTTTAAATATCCTCATAATGCTTCAAACTAAGGGCTTTTATTCGTGTTAACATAGATTTTTTTAATTGTTATAGTGACATATTTCCAAGTTTTTATCCGAGTAGGCCTTCAAGGATAATCCATTAATGTTGTGAAGTTGTAGAAAGCTGAATCAAAGCATTTCAGCTTATGCTGCGTATACCAAGATGACGTGATTGCCGTATGTTTATATTTTCATTATATATGACAAAAGTTGGTGATTTTATCATATTTTTAAATGAGTCTTCATCTGGGTTATTGTAACGTTGTTATTGAAACTGTACGTCCCCCACCTGTCTGGTGTGAGACGTTGTAAGAAAGGAAAGGTACTTTGTTGTCTATGGTTTGACCTTTGTTTGTTATTTGGGGTAAATTGTGAAACAAGCATTGCTAAAAAATAAAAAGTTGTTTGTTGAACTGTATCTACAAACTCTTTGTGCCTTCAGTCAAGAGGCAATTTTGGTTATTGCAACAGAGTGAAAGATGTATATGTACCAGTATAGCCTTGTCAGGCAATGTCTATTACTATACAGTACAGCACTGTATCAACAATGAAGGAAACCCAAAAGTTGTGAAATCATAGCAATGTTTGTGGATTACATGCATTTTCAAGGGAATCGATTTCTATTCGCAAACAACAGTTCGAAAGAGTGAGAACTTGAGGCACTAGACAGGAGGCAACTATGTGCTCCTATCCAATGCTAAACCACAATCTAGAAACATACTATCTCCAACTGTAATGTTCGAACTGTCAGTATTCCCTTTCAAAGTGCGTCACCTGAGCTATTGGGCACGGATAGTAAAGTACAATGCAAAAAAATCTCCACTTCCCAGTTTATAGCTGCAGGATATCACATAATAATGTTCATTATAAAAATCTAAATCACTGCTACTCCTGGAGCTTAACTTCATCTTATCATTTGCTTACCAGTGACACCAGTTTGCTTACCAGTTTGCTTACCAGTTACTCAGCCTAATATTTAGCATTGAGTTATTTATGAAGGGTAACTACGATGTCCGATTCGGAACCAAAGCCTGCTGCTGTAGCAAATTAGTAGGCTATGCTATCAAAGCTGTTGGTTAGTGTTGCAACTGAAAGAATGTGTTTGCACAGTCCTAATTAAATTTTTTTTTTTTCTGACAATACCTCTATTTATTATTTGTAGGCAGCATAAAAAACAACTATGCTGACCTTAGTTTGACTATCATCTCTGGCCATAATGTCAAGCTAGGCTCCTGCTGATTTGCTATTATAATGCAATTATTCATAAGTAACTGATTCAATTATAATTCTTGACTAATATGCTTAAATCAATTTGATCAATCAAACATTATTTATATGGTTTTATCCCAGCTAGTCTGCCATGAGCAATATGTCTGGCTATGCGGAGAGTTGAACTCATAGGAGATTGATGTTGTACAGACATAGCAGGTGTCGGCATCGATAATGTGGTCAGTCATACACTGTATTCAGTTGGTTACTCTGATCATAAAATTATCTTTCCCTATTTTCTATACACTGGTGTTCCATTTATTATCATATTTATTATCATTCTTTCAGTTTTTGGTTGTTGAAAATATGGAGTGCAAATTAGTTGCATAAAATTGAGAATGACTGATTCAACAGAGATCATGGAATAAAATTGTGAATAAAATTGTGAACTAATGTTTCCTCAACTTTTTTCCTCAATTGATGTTATTTTCAAAGATATTCTGCTCCATTTTCCAGTATTGGAGATTTTCAGGTTGCCTTAGTTCAAAGATTGTGATTGGGGTTTGGGACTCAAATGCACTTTTTATAGTAAGGACAACTTCTCCACCAACAATTTTTTTCTAGATCACTGGGCATCTCAAAAATCTCCATTACTGCAAATGCCTCCCACTTTCTGGGTTTCTCCACTTTAATTCCCATCTATATGTCAGTTGATCTCCTTCTGTATCTACTATATTTATGCATCACAAAGAAGATGGTGATTTGTTTTATGTGGTCAACAGTTTAAAGCATTGCCAAAACATGGGTCTTATCTTTCTCACTGGTTTCACCTATTTTCTTGCCTTTTGTTCGATGGATACCCAGTCTTTCAACTTGGGACCGTTTATCCTGATATTCTAACCACTATCATCATCCTGTGCCAAAAGTGTTTTTGATATTTTCAGTTGTATACCTAGTTGAGCAGTTATCAATCAAATGCCAGTTACATCAATCACTGTTAATGGTTGCTTATTTTTTGGAGAACAATTAGCCCACTTTAAATATACAAGTACACACTGAGGCAGTGATCAACAAGAGTCAAATTTCTTAAAAACACATGGCCACCTCGGTAATGATATTAACCATCTTATGACCGTAGATCCAATAGCAGTGTTTGCCAACACAATAGTTTGTTGATTCGCTTCATTGCCCCTGTGGTTTCTACTGGTCTATTTTTAGCGTAGTGCTTAGTTTGGTATATGATCAGTGGTTGATGCTTCATGGTTGATGGTTAGCAGTATATAAGAGATGTGGTGATAGGTCTGAGGAAATTAATTTGTTGTTAGACTTCGCAGTGGACAGGTCCATATCTGTATCTGAACAAGCTTTACAACCTCTCTGATAACATCTAACATTTTATCTAAGGATTTTATTTATCTCATCTGTACTCATGTTGAACCATCATTCCGGGACTACAGTAATGCATTACGTTCCTGAACAGTGGCGAGATCAATGTAAGTTTTCATGGTTATACGACTTTGCCTGCTGATATTTCTATTTCTGTTGGTCTCTCAGTCATTATGCATTTGTATCTTAATATAATTTTATGGATATGGCTGATATGGAATAAAATTGGCACCTCTGTGACATTGCAAGAGTTCATCAATCAAGTATTTTGGAGTTCTCTTTGTTTTGTGTTGTGTATTGTCTTTGATCAAATGACCATGCTTTAGTATGTCTTCCTCCATTGCGTTATAAGAAGGGCATCAAACTGCACATCAAAGTGCTTGGTAATTTCAGCGGGTCTTCCTACCTTACTTACAACGATACATCTTATATTTATATGATAGTTGACTGAAATGCTAAAGTCACAGCCATCTCATAATTGCCTGAATTAGGTCAAAACTGGATATTGCCAATGCCAGTACTTAAACACATTGATAGTGAGAGTGGACAGTTCATTGCTTGTTATTTCACTAGTACCTTACAGCAGGGTTTTGGTAGCTTTTGAGTTGAATATTTTGAGTGATTTATTTGTTGAATAGCAAGATGTGGCAAGAATCATATTATAGTTATAATTATACTATGTATATGTATTTGGTGGATGATAGTTGATGTTGTTCATACTGCTGTACATCCACCTGAATTATAATTATAATTATCTGCAGTTGAAACCAGTATAATAGGTCCTACTAAAGTTATTAATTATAATCAATCTGCCTTTTTTTGTTGGCAATTGCAGATTATGAGCTTTTTGGTAATAGAGACAATGTCGGTGATCCACAAGTGGCTTTGCTTCCCCATAATACATGTTACAAAATTAATGTAGTCTAACTCATTAATTATTGCTTCTAATCTATTATAATTCAATAAGATGATCCACAGTACATTGGTGAACTAAGTATTAATTCAAACAGAGTTGTGGCTGAAGCAACTTAGCAATTGCACTTTCTTTAGTCATGTCCGTTATGCATTTTCAGATTTGATACCCGGTGGTAATCCAATGGATGATGCTGCTTGCATCAATATGAAAGTGGAGCATCAGGACGAAAATTCTAATCATGATGGAAGCCAAGGGTCACCATTAGCGGATGATGATGATGCAGCCTCAGACGGAATAACAGATAATGGCTCTTTGGACGAAGGAGATAAAAAAGATGGGTCTGGAAAGAAGAGGAAAAGACGGGTACGGGTGAATATTTTTAAATAATTACATCTTTATAACAGTAATTTTTCATTGTGCTATTGATAAAAGGTGAGGTGGGGTCAGTTAATCTACCTTTGATGTCAGTTCAGATGCAGGTTGACCTCTTTGTTTGCCTTACTATTTGGGTCCTATCAATAGTTTGTTGACATGTGTGGCAATGGTTGAGATGAATACATACAAATCAGAAATATCTAACTAAAATTTGTCATAGGTATTTTGAAATTAATTAAGGGATGACTAATTATTATCATATCATGTTATCCACATATCTTTTCTTATTGATCATTATTCATGTTTTCAATTAATTTAACAATAGGCTTATGTGATAGATTTGGATGTTTTTGCTGTTAACTGTCATACATCATGTTTGATTGATATCTCATAAATTTCAGTTATTATGTGCTTATATTTATGCATTTTTTATTTGACTTCTAACAAATATTTATTTGCAGGTTTTATTCTCCAAAGCACAAACTTATGAATTGGAAAGACGATTTAGACAGCAAAAATATCTGTCGGCTCCAGAAAGAGAACATTTGGCCAGTATTATCAGACTTACACCCACCCAGGTTAGTATTGCAAAATTCTGCAACTGCATGACTTGTACGTGTCAACTTACATGCATGAAAAATAATTAAATTATGCTATTAATTGTAGTGATATTGCCCTGGATTTTGGAGCCATAATATTTTGGGTGTACTGTCAGTACCTGGTACTAGAATATAGTTAGAGGTATTATTATTGCTGTGTGATAAACTGTGTGGCTAACTGCTAATAACTAATTCAAAGTATATTCTATGAGTAAGCAAATGTTCTGGGATTCGGATAATCAAATTGAAGATTGCCCAACAACCTAGTAACACCCGAATTGCCAATATCTCTATAATCTCAACCATTGACACACGTCTGATTTATCCTAATTTTTCATCGCTTGCGTTTGCAAGAGATTTGTTGTGCATAATTGCCTTCAGATCCACCCTATATTAGCTGTCAATTTCAAATTTGATAAAGCATGATTAGACGGATATGGTGACAACATTTCGTTTGATTGCTATATTCTGTATCTTTCCATTCCTGGTTTGTTGCACTCAGTGATTGATAGACGAAAAATTGTGATATTTAGCCTTACTAATATTTCTAACTACGTTATTTGAAGCAATATTGTCAACTGAATCAAACACTGAATCATATGTATACATGTTACATCAGGGCATTTCTGTCAAAATTTAGCTTCGGATTTGGCAAGGTGTATGATTATTGTAGGCATACTGTCTCCATGTCTGGATGACATTAATTACATTTATCAAACACAATGACTATCAAAATACTATACTATTATTTGTGAAAAGCAAATTTGACTCATAATTCATAATTATCCTGCAGTATAATGATAGGGTTGTCAGCAGAAGGCTATTCCTAGTCATAATGCTTCCACATCGCTGTAAATGAGTACGTTTCCTTTCACATCATCCTATAAGTTATTTTTCAGTCATAATCCTTACCTACTATGAACTAGTAATGTAATTTGATAGTTTATCAATATTTATGTGTCCAATCTTTTTGTCTTGCAGGTTAAAATATGGTTCCAAAATCATCGCTACAAGATGAAGAAGTCGCGTTCTGACAGTAAAGCATTTGAAATGTCTTCACTTTCAGCACCTCGACGTGTACCAGTTCCAGTATTAGTACGAGATGGCAAACGATGCCCCAGTCCTTCCAGTCTCTACCCACCTGCACCAGACTATGGTAGCACTATGGGACACCATCCAACAGCCTTCACCAGTGCCACTGGTCATAACGTACACAACAGTCTTGTAGCTGCTGCCCACGGCTATGGCACCCCACAGTATCCAACCTCTGCTTACAATCAATACGCTGCCGCGACAGCACATGACTCTTATCTGTCTAACAATAATTTATCAGCAGCAGCAATGTCTCCCTCCATGCATTCATCCATGCACGGTGGAGGTCATATGGCCAGCTTCTCTTCATATAACCCACAGCTCGTACAACAGAATTGTAGATGGCCTTGGTAGGCTCTTACCTCTATACTTTCTAGTCCCAATCAAAGAATTTTAATTATTTTTTATTTCTGTGTACGCTCGCAGTTAACCGTTTAGTCTATAGTCTATATAAATGTGCGTGTACCGTGTACGGAATATCTATTTGGTACTAGCTTCTAAGCTTTAAATGAGATTTATATGTTTTGTTTTTGTCTTTTTCAATCTCGATAAGCATTTTTTGATCTCCCACTGTTTCATTTATCTCCCCTTGATGAACCCCAAGATCTTATACATTCCTCATATTTTTGTGAAGCATTCCATTTTTGCTAACATTGATGGATAAGGTTGAATCTCCCACTACTGTTATCTCGCATTCCAACTTCTGTCTTCATGAACCAATCCTCGTGTTATTATTTAAAAAGTGCTGTTACAAAGTTACCCCTACTTCTATAATAGGTATTTAATTAGTAGACTACTATTTATTCAATGTTTGATTTGACTTCCCTGCACCCAATTGTAATGTCTATGCTATATGTCTGTTTCATGGCAGATCTTGTCCAATTAGAACTTTAGCAATTTTCTTGCAAATCTATATCCTGATTTTTATCCGTTCTTACAGACTTGCAAATGCAAACATTGAAAGTTTTTACTGTGAACACTCTTTTGCTTTGAAATTCGCGATACAATCAAAGATCAATGTATAATGTGATTTATTTTCCATGTCCTACATTTACCGCATAAAGTAATAAAATTTGAAATAATGCAATTATATTCTTGTTATTTGAATGTAATGATTAAAATAATGCTACTGTTTACAATTTACATGTCAGTTTGCGAAGTGTTGATGGTCAGTGCCACAAATTCCGGTTGCAGTAGCGATATATACATGTATATTCCACATGTACAATTGTTGATGGAAATTTTGCCATTCACTAGCTCAAAGATTGCATGTTTGGTATAAATTACAATTTATGAAATGGCACTTTATTGATAGGGTGAGATGAATGGACTGTTGGGGATTTTGCGAACAGTATCACTCTGATCACCCACAAACTGGTAAACCTTTCAGTGGCACACCTGTGGAGTTAGTTACATGCTACCAATGACTATATTATATAATCACCAGTGCTTCAGCCAAATCACAGACTTGGCTGCAGGCAACAACCACACCAAGAAAACCATTGACCTCCTTTGGTAAAACTTTGGAGCTCCACTTTAAAATATTTGCAATCCAGAGAGGTTCCGACCCATGCTGTACCACAGCTTCGGTATAAATTAAATTTGAATGGTTGTATAATCATCCAATGCAAACCTAGTGCAATCATGAACTACAGTGCGAAAATGTATCACTGTTCTATTTATCAAAGATCTATAATATAATTTGATAATATCGATGTTGATCCATCCAACTCTCCACTAAAATTTGGATAATACAAAATACATGATATCTGGCATGTCTCTAGCATCATACTTTGATTACACGTAATGAAGTCAGTGTGGAATAATTTACATGGAAATTTGCGATCAAAGATTAATGAGCATTACTTATACTGGCTATCTTAGATGTCCAGGTATTAGTTTGGATGTGATTTCATATCAGTCCATATATCTACTGTTATCAGTGATATTATCAATGAAATGGATAAGCGTTTAGATTTTTATTGTGGTGTGGAGATTTTTGAAGAAATGAAAGTAGCTGCAACTTTTAAATTTGCGTGTGACAGAATCTCAATGACTAACGCAGTATACTGTAGAGGTCTGGTAAAAAGACTTTAAAATCCAACTTTTTCCCAAAAAGGGTTAAGTGTAAAGCTATCACTGGCTAGGTCAGCTCAGGACGTCTTGCCCTGGCAGCAGCTACACAGTGATGTTGTCATCCTCTTTGACAGCTTCTAATCAATTGATATATTATATTATTAATTAATTATTAATATTAGGCGGATTCGCGACCTAGTTCACCGAACCTGCAGAGAGAAACGGTTGCGGTACGGTTCGGAGGTCGCGACAATGCAGGAAAGTACAAATAAATTTCTATTTTATTTCATATGTTCTAAGAACTGCCAAACGAACCTACACGTGCGCTTTGTTATTGTTTACAACACGGGACATCGTTAGACACGCCCATTTGTGTAAGGCCTGCAGCGTGACCTTGTTATTCCACTACCATTTTGCATCTCGTGTCTCATTGATCTCCAACGAAAACGGAACAAAAGTTTCTGTACAGGAACACGTAAGTTTTTTGAGAGGCTGAGATTTTGTTGGATGAAATGAAAATGTCTCAAATGAAT
>JAOQGN010170925.1:0-11138 GCA_027564295.1 Himantozoum antarcticum | reverse complement strand
CGTGTCTATGTGCGTGTCTATGTGCGTGTCTATGTGCGTGTCTATGTGCGTGTCTATGTGCGTGTCTATGTGCGTGTCTATGTGCGTGTATGTGCACAGTAGAAAGTTACTATCAACTCTCGTATCAACTACATATTATAGGTCTTTCAAATCGTCCACTGCCAGATTATCTCGACCCTCAATTCAATGTGAAACAACTGAGAAGATCAAGAACGGTTGTATTTGTTGTGGACACATCTAATAGTATGAAAGGCACTCGACTATTTCTGGCAAAGCAGGTTAGTTACAAAGAGTATTACTGCAAATAGCTACAGTGTTATAAAATTATTATTTAAACTGCCTTAGCATTTTAATGTTATTCTTAACTCTCAGGCAAGGAGAGTTGAAACGAGGATAAATGTTAAAGCTCTAACTGATGTACTAACAGCAAGCATAGTAAAGAACTCGAAAAAGAAATGTTGATGAAATAGGATGGAAAATGGATAAACAAAATTTCTGCCAAGCAATTCATGTCTAATGCATCATGTTTTACTGTAGGCTATTGGAAGTATGATAGAAAACATCATAGAAGAAAATGCAAAGATTCTCATAGTAAAGTTTGACGGAGGCCCGGCACAGTTGTATCCTCCTGATGCAGAACAAGGGTTGAGTGAACTGAGCTCTGTAGCAGAGAGAAAGAAGGCTATAGACTCATTGGATACTATTGAAACAGGACAGTTCACTTGCATTGGTATGTGCAAACTATCTCATGCGAGTACTCTTACCCATAGAGTTATCTTCCCTCTATAACTCTATGCTCTTACCTACTATGGGGGATAACTCTATGCTCTTACTTTTGAATTCATGTGTTCTTGCGACTCTGGAGGTTTTAGTGGGACAGCTTTTAACTTTACCCAACTCTTTCACATTTAACGAAAGCATGGGTGTGTTGGGACCCAAGCTAATCTTTATAGTACAAGTGAGGGCAATTATAAAGCGCATGTTGCTGATGCTGTGTAGTGTTCCGCAATGCTGTGCGTTGCTGTGCTGTGTTTTGCGTTACTGGGCACTGCTGTGCCCAGCTGTGTGCAGATGTGCACTGCTGTGCCCAGCTGTGTGCAGATGTGTGCAGATGTGCGCTGCTGTGCGCTGCTGTGCGCTGCTGTGCGCTGCTGTGCGCTGCTGTGCGCTGCTGTGCGCTGCTGTGCGCTGCTGTCCATTTGTGTTCTATATAATTGTACTGTTATAAGGGATATAATTAATGAATGATGAGGCAGTAATGAAAAGCTCCTTCTGATTCAACCTAAAACAACAAACTCATGTATATGCGTATAGCCGTTGATCTATTAATAATGTCAAATCATTTTGCTCTGATGTTAAATAGGATGCGGATTGAAGTTTGCCTACGAGCAAGTACAGAAATTCCTCGACTCAGCTACTGGTGTTTTCTTTGTTCTGCTCACTGATGGAGCTGATAACAAGGACAATAATTTGCCTGAGGTCATGTTCAATAAAAGTCGTGAGGAGTCCTTCTTCATTGACACCATTCTATTAGCCGATGAAGCGGATAGTAAGTGACTTATCGCTGACTGATGTTGGAAACAGCTTTCTGTAAATTAGTGTTAGGAGTTGTGTGGTTTGTGAAACACTGGCTAGGAATTACGTGATTTGGAAACCCAAGCTAAAAGTTGGAGGGGTTTGGGAACCCAGGCAGTTGGATAGGTTGGGCTCCAGACTAGGGGTTGACAGTTGGGGCTAACAGCTAACTGTTGGGTGGTTGGGATGACCCTGGCTAGGAGTTAAGCGGTCTAGGAACCAAGGATACCCTACTGGAAGAAATTATTGGTTGGAATAAATTTTAGCTAATTTCGCTAATGGAAAATTCACCGAAAATAGTTCCGTTAATATTTAATTCCTACAAACAATTTTAAGTTTTAGTAGTGAAATTTGAAGGATTGATATAGAAAACAAAATTTTGAGTGATTCTAAACTTCGCTAGTTTAAAATTTGCTAGAAATAAAGTCCGCTAATTCAGTTTTGTGCTAGGGATTCGCTAAAATTAGGTCTGCTAATAATTTCTTCCAGTAGGATAGATGTTATGTGTTTGGGGAAATCCACCACAGTTCGTTATTGTAGCTTGACAAGAGAGTGCCAGTGCTTGGTACCACAAAACAAAACATTGACCACCCAACCCTAATTTATTTACTGTGCGTTACAAATCTCTTGCATCTCATACAAATCTGAGTGTAATTTAGATTTCTTTGTTATTTCAAAACGGTTTGAAAAATTGTTAGAATCCGTTGGAGAATTGTTTTGTGATTTTTATATTTGGAGGACATGGGATGAATATAATCCAGGTTGTATCTGGGACTTCATAAGACAGAGTCATAAATCTGCCAAAAAAAGTAATCATATATAATACAGCCCAGTGATACAGCCACCCATACAGCCCAAACTCTGATACATCCTTTAAGATAGAAAATAGTAATACTCGTAAACTGGGACTTGAACCTTCTTGACTTGACTTGGCCCTTCGTGGCACAGCGCCTAGCACCGTGGCAGGTGAATGCATCCGCTACAACAGCTCGATAATCTCGTGGTGTAGTGGATTAGTGGTGTAGAGATGATGTAGTGAATGCATTTGCCTGCCACGGTACTAGGCACTGTGCCGCAAAGGGTCCGAGTTCCAAGTTCCAGTTTATGGCTGTTACCATTTTCTATTACGTTACTGTAGCAAATTGTAAAACTCATCTTTTAAGATATCAGAGTCTCTTGGCTTTGATCACTAGCCAGGAATCACTACAGACAAAGCACTCCTCAGTAAGGGACTACGGACAAAGCACTCCTCAGCAAGGGTTATTAATTTGTATGAAATAATACAATACAAATGGTCAATTATTGCGCAATACAAATATTATTTGATATGCACATAGTCAACAAACCTGCACTGCGTGAGGAAAAACAACGGATCAGAAAGTTATTGATTATATTGTTATTGCTGATAAATGGCATTCATAAATGTGCGTATGTGCTACCATCTCCTGACCTGAGCATAATTACACTTCCGAGTAATAAATGGCTATTGAGTCATACATTCTCTTCTGTGTTGATCTTATAAATTACGCATGCATTTGGTGTGCAGACGTGATGGTTGCACATTGTTGACTTTCAACTCAATATGTCAATGAACGACCAAAAATTATCGTTGTCCAAAATATACAGCTAGAGTTTTTACTATGCAACAGGCTCTATTTTTAATACTGATAGTTTTCCCACCTTTGTCTTATATGGTATCTTATGCATTGGATGAGTTGTCCCACTTATGTAGCAGTATTGCTTCGTGACACATTACTTTGTTGCAATTATGTAACACATTATTGATATAATGATGTGTTCAGCTCAAGTTTCGAGATCGGCTTAGTTTAATTCATCCTAGTTGATTTTACAAAACAACTCACAAGTTTTAGATGGATAATATTTGGAGATGGAGAGGCCTCTTTAAGATTCCGCCGTTATCTAAAACGACTTGCACAAGATTGAGTGAGCGACTCAATTGATGTTGTGCTGAAAGGGGGCACTGTCTATCATATCCAGTTAGATACATCTGATGTTGGTTCCACGATAGCTAAGTTCCAAAGGTTGGGCTAGGATTTTGTGGTGAGGCTGTATTTTGTAAAGAGAGGACAATTTCAATACTACTAACATTTTCTCCAAATGCCCCAATTGTATTGTAAAATATCGCCACCACCATTGTGCTCCCTTATTCCTGTATCACAAGTAATAGCTGTACTCATATTTCTGACACCACTCTATATTTACACAGACAGATTGGTAGATCTGGCAACAAGATCGGGATCTACGATCTTCTCAGCTGTTGATTACTCATCGTCTCTAATTGATGCCTTTACTGACGTCATCACTACACGACAGAACTTGTCAAGTCAGGTCGTTCAGGTTCGTGTTTTGCTACATTTGCTGTTATTTATTTATAAGGCCTCCAATATTGGTGGAAGCTTGCCTCATCCACCAATAGGAGAGTTTTGTTCACAATTCACCCTATTGGGGATGGTGTCAGCTTCCATGAATAAAACTATTCTATCGGATCGGTGGTAGAGCTTGCACCAATTATAGAAGGGCCCGATGGTCATTGATTAAAGTTAACGTAGATATTTGTTATGATGCTAATGTACAGATATTGTTGGAGTAAAGTGATATTAACAGAAAAGTATAAGACCGTGCAATATGCACCTTTGGCGATAGATATATGAGCCAGAACGATAGAGGTGGCCAAGTTGTTTCCTTCTACAAATAGCAGTAACGTCCCAATAGCAAACCCCAAATCTAAAATAAAGTTTAGCAATGATTTATAGTTTATGCTAGTATATTTATTTATAGTTTATGCTAGTATAATCAATAATTAAACCCAAATTGCAACATTCACATCTGGCTCTATTTTGCCAGTACTTACTATATTTACTGCTTTTGTTCTTCAGTTGTCCTGCACCAGCTCGTCATAATGTATTTATAACATTGAGCTGCAATATAACACTGCTTGTTCTTGTTCAATATATTGCATTTGCGTTTGATTTTGCATTACAAATGCATTACTGATATTAAAATATTATTATAGATATATAGCAAGTTTGTGAAAGTTTGGCCCAAGCAAGGCACAGTTGGACGGTTTATGTTAGAAGGACACCTGAGTGCAATGGCCGAGGTTACATTCTATTGGAATATTAGTGCTCAGCCACACTTGTCATTCACTGTAACCAGAGAAAATGATGGGAAGATCCTACTAAATGAGAATGCTAGTCAACACCCACTTGGCTATTTTAAAACGAATTTGGAAGCTTATCATAGCCGTCGCAACGACATCAAGAGTGTTAAATATCGTTATGTGTAAGTCTTTACTTTGCTCAACTATTACTGCATGAGTCAACATTAGGAGTTATCTGCACTCAATCAGATTTGTTAACGTAGCTGCTCAGTCTATGTTCCTCCAACGCAGGGCTGGGGTCAATAGTTTGAACTGTATGCAATGCAATATCTAGGGCTATATCATGCTGTGTATGCAATAGTTTGTGGCTTGTGCAGTAGTCAGAGTTAGGCTGCAAGTGTATGCAATAGTTGTGCGCCGGATAACAGGATCTAGGCAAATGTATACAATCGTTTGTGTGCCAGAAAAAAGCAGATTGAGAAATATATGCAATAGTTCGCGCCGGATAATAGCTTGATGGAAATGTATGCAATAGTTTGCGCCGTATAGCAGCAAAGTGAAATGTATGCAATAGTTTGTGCACCGGATTAATAGCTTGGCAAAAGTCTATGCAATAGTTTGTGCAGCAGTCAATGGGCATATATATATTATATCTTGCAATGCAGTGGTCACTCAATAATTGCGGTGCAATTGCAGTCCAATTGCAGTGCAATTGCGTGCTATTTCTATTACGTGCATTAACATTTATTGACTCCAGCCCTGGTAAATAGTGTAACGCAAGTATAATAAAACAAAATTCCTTTTCAGTTCGGCCGCACCTTCGATGGCGTTTCAGGACGTCAAAACCCCAACTCCAAACCCTAGAAACAAGCTAATGTAAAGGTAACTGAATTCAAAAGGGAACTTTACCAAAACTAATATGCAATTATATTATATTCAAAGATAGAATTGACGAAAATAATAAATATTGTCTGCAGGTCTTTCAATGATAGTTTATGTTGAATGTTGTTGGATGCAAACTGGAACATGTGCACATTGTATGTGCACATGTATGTGCACATGTGCATGTGGAATATGTGCACATTGTATAATCGTAGCTGAAAGTGTAAACTGATAAGATGCTATAATTTTATAAGTTTGAGCAAACTGAAATATATGCAAAGGTTTGTGTGCCGGAATATAACAGGCTGAGAGATGTATGCGCAGGATAATAGCGTGGTGGAATGTATGCAATAGTTTGTGCACCGGACAATAGCATGGCAAAATCTTATATGCTAGTTATAGATATATAGTAGTCACTCAATGATTGCAGTCCAATTGGACGCTATTTCTATTGCGTGTACTTATTGACCCCAGCCCCGCTCCAACGACCTAGGTTCCAATGGCCAACTGTTCCATCGACTTATGTTCCAGCAGTGCACACCTCTACCATTGACCACAAATCAAATAAGGATCCTAGAGCTGCTGAATATATGAGTAAAGTGCCAACATGTGCTTATTGTCGGAAAATAAGTCTGTTTCACAATGGGAACAAAGACGGCAATGTAAAATAGATAATATGGGGACTGTCGTTGCTGGCATATCTACACCACATTTTAAGGAACTCAGACTAACTCTGGCTGTATAGTGTATACTACAAACACTTTCTAACACAACTGGGTGTCTCCAAATGGTGTTCCAGTGGTGGCTCATCAATGTGTACTCATCCTGGCACACAATTATTTATTGAGTGATAAGCCGATAATCATAGCAGGAGGAGAGCAACTCCAAATATATTTGATAATTTGTTGTGGAGGAAAACGGGTTGCAATTACTTGCTGCAATCGCCAATGCAATCCGGTTTCCACTGCAACAAATTCCCAAACACATGGAGTTGCTTATCACTTGCTATCGCTTATCGAAAAATAAACAAAAAAATCAGGAATATCAATTTTTGTAGAGGATAAATACAACCTGAATAACAAAGTGCAACAACTTTGACCGAAACCTTCTAATTGTTTTAAACCTTCTAATTGTTCTAAACCTTCTAATTGTTCTAAAACCTTCTAATTGTTCTAAAACCTTCTAATTGTTCAAAGGCAAGCAATACAATATCTATATTCGTATATTGTTTACTTAGTTTCCACTAGGGACGAGTTCTAAGACATAACAAACCTTGGTCCAAGTGGAACGGTGGTATGGTGCATGACATTGGTTGTGCAGCGATGATGCAAGTCATTTGCATACGATTCCTCTTGACTAGCTCTGCTATTGGACCGTTACTTATATCAACTTGCTTGGGGAGCACAATATACTACTATATAATTATATTAAAATTTCCAAACGAGTAAAACAAATCTATAATATGGCAGAGCACCGACCAAAGTTTTTTTGTGAGAACTTGTCTTAGAACTAAACCCAACTGAGACCAAATGCCTGGAAAAGTTTCAATAGCTAAAAGTGGTCTAATTGACATATTTGGGAAGATCTAACAAAATTTATCAACAGAGGCTAAGATGGCTTTTGTAAAACATTTATGGATATGGGGGATTTGGGGACCTTAAAACTTTCAAATATCCATAAATTATAATAAATAATATAATAAAATATATTATAATAAATGACATTGTCTAATCACTATATTTTTAGTGTCAAAAATACCCATCCAGTGGTACCAATATTCACTACAGTCACTGTAAACACTAGAGCGACCCAAGAAGACAAGGAGGGAGCCAGAACACGCCGCTCATCAGAGGATGATTTTGAGTTTGATCAGCCATATGGAATGAAAGCATACGTCAAAAGCAAGACAAACTTTACATTTACTGAAGGTTAGTTACACCGAGGTGTCACAACATGAAATAATAACATCACAATACATGGAGCGATAAAGTACCGTATGTACTATCACAAATTGGGTTACAATACGGGTTGGGTTGCAAGCCACTCGTATTGCCATACAGAGCATTTAGCACAGCACAGCACGAAGAATAGCACTGGAAGAAAAATATATGAAGTAGCCGATGTTACTATTGCAAACTGCTAAAGAGCACCACCGTTGTTCTAGCATAATACACTATAACAAATTGTGGAACAATTTATTCATGTGTAACAATCATAACTCAAAACATATGAAAACAGTCTAATATTTATAATTTAATATTTATAATTTATATTTTTACATTTATAGTTCCTGCTAGTGCTTAGTGAAACTTCTTATGCACCATGCTGGAAAGAGGCTGGGGTAACTTTGCACTTTGTCGTATCCTGATAACGTGTGACTGCATCCCAAACCCCAAGCTTAGAACTAAGCTTGTGGTTTGGGAGGTGGCTGGGAAGTCATATATCGTGAGCAGACCGATCCTTCCCCTAGGCATGCCCACTTCTCAGACTTGTACACTTATTAAACCATGTTGGAACGCCAATTTATTGCGTCTCAAGGCATTAGAGTAGGTATTTAGGTAGTTGCATAGCCTACTCGAACTCCATGGTCTCATTGAGTAGTGAAGTGTGTAGTAGTAGTTAAGGACTCTGTATTGAAGATCTGGTTTTCATATTTTAGATGGCGAAATCCCCCAAGTGTCAATACATGCATATTTACCTCCTGGCTCCATTCCTTCAGCCCCTGACAATGTCACCGCCACCATAACTGTGAATGACCTGAACACCAACAGCTCTGCTGAGTTTACAATTTATCTACTGGATAGAGGATGTGCAGCGGACATCATTGGGAATGATGGCATTCACTCAGCATACTTCACACAATACATGTCATACAATGCTACTTATTATGTCAGAGTTAGAGCTCAGGGGTAAGTTATTATGTCATAGTAAGAGCTCAGGGGTAAGTTATCATATTCAGGGTGAGACGTGAGAGTCAGAGTTTAAGTATAAATTTGAATACCAGAGTTAGGTATCTGGGGTAAGTGACACATCAACAAACAATATAATGCTCATTTGCAACAGTGGACAGTATAATCTGTGATTTGCAGTAGAGTTAAAAACTGCCAACCTGCCTAACAAATTGAGTTCATCTGATCACCAATATTAATAAGAAGTTACCCCACTCCACCAAGTGCAGACAATTCCATGTCACTGTTTGCGCAAATATTCAATACAAGGGTAGTATCCAGGGGCGTATGCAAGGGTCACGACACGATGACATCTCGTATATGACGTTATCTTGTAGAGAAATGTCTTGGCTTTCTAACGGTGAAAATCCCACCTTTTAAACTCAATTAGAATTCTTTTTATGGGCATTTTAGTGATTCAACCTCTAAATTGCAATTTTACAATGATTTTTACAGTTTTAAGTGGAATTTTTTTTCTAAAATTCAGATGTAGGGTGTAAAATTGAAAACGAAGGGTGTAAAATTCTGAAGATGTAGGGTGTGTTTTTTTGTTGTTATATACACCCCTGGTAGTATCAGTAAGCCTAAATCACTTCCCTGGTTCAGTTTGTATTTTATCGTGAGCATTTGTGTGTTCAGACCACAAGTCTGGACCCATGTCTTATATATTCCTACTCTTACATAATTATAATGTTGTGGACAGCAATTTTTTCTTTTTCATCATGTAATAAATTCAATAAACTACATGGCCCTACATAGAAAATAAAGTAACGCCCGTAGCTGGGACAGAACTCAGGCCCTTTAAGGCACAGCGCCTAGCACAGTAGCAGGCGAATGCATCCACTACACCAGCTCAGCAACCTTAAAAAAGGAAACTTCACCGGTGCACTTCAACATACACCATACTACTGTACGCAAGGGAACCGATTTTCATGCTCCTGCAGAGTATGGTGGTATGGTGGATGTTGAAGTGCAACGGCGAAGCTTCCTTTTTTAAGGTGTGCTGAGTTGGTGTGTGTAGTAGATGCATTCACCTGCCACTGTGCTAGGCGCTGTGCCGTAAATGGCCGGGGTTCTGTCCCAGTTACGGGCTTTACTTTATTTTCTATTAAGTTACTATAGCAAATTGTAAAATGCATCATCTATTGCTTGCATGCTATAATTAATGTGTTGGTTATTAGTAGATGATAGTCTGCGTCTTCACTGCTGTCGGAGTATGTGTACTCTGCAGGGGCATGAATTCCGGTTCTCTTGTGTACAGTGGTATGGTGGATGTTGAAGCGCACCGGCGAAGCTTCCTTTTTTAGGTTGCTGAGCTGGTGTATGGATGCATTTGCCTACCACTGTGCTAGGCGCTGTGCCGTAAAGGGCCCGGGTTCTGTCCCAGTTACAAGCGTTACTTTATTTTCCATTAAATCACTATAGCAAATTGTAAAATTCATTATCTATTGCTCTTATGCTATAATGAATGTGTTGGTTATTAGTAGACGGTAGTCTGCGTCTTCACAGCTGTCGGAGTTTGTGTACTCTGCAGGGGCATATGAATTCCGGTTCCCTTGTGCGCAGTGGTATGGTGGATTTTGAAGCACACCGGCAAAGCTTCCTGTTTTAGATTGCCGAGCTGGTGTAGTGGATGCATTCGCCTGCCACTGTGCTAGGCGCTGTGCCGTAAAGGGCCTGGGTTCTGTCCCAGTTACGAGCGTTACTTTATTTTCCCAGAATATACAAATAATGTGAGGCATGTCAAATCTGAAAAAAATATTAAGGTAGTGAATGAGTTTTAAAGTACTAATTATGGATTTACAATAGTGGTTAATATTTGTTGAAAAATATGTGTATGTTGCGACTAACTGATCTAGCCCGTATCGTAACAACATTTAATGTTTTTTAAAAATTGTTTAGTACATTATAGAGCTGCAGTGAATACATCAACTGCTCCGAGTGCTAAGTTTCGCTTACATTTTGTGTCGAGTCCGGCCTTGATAGTGAAACAAGCTGAAATTCGCACTGAAATTCATACCATCCTTGTAACTTTATTGATGTGTTTTTTGGAGTGCCACAAATCTCATATTCTGTGTCAAGTTAATTTATTGTTGTCAAAATAATGGGTTATTTTGTAACTTTTGCAATTCAATCTGCAATCATATTTTTATGCAGGAGGATACAGAGGTGTGGTATGCCCGTGGTACGACATTCTGCTATATAGTATTTATGTTATATACTGGTGTATTTAATATGTAGCACATGTGTAGCACATATGTTACTACATATTTAACTAATGTTAATATGTAGTTAGCACTATATTTATAATATCTTATACTGTGTTATCGTCTATTGATAGAGATCAACATAGAGCAGTGTGTAAACGACTCTGTTAAAGTGTTCTGTTCTACACCAAAGAGCTCTACATTACGAGTTCATGCTCCTCCACTCTCCAATAAACAAGTCAGTGAAGAGGTCAAGTCTTCACATGAGAAAGCACTCGTAGGTTACATTATTCATTAGACCTCTATTCTATGCAAATCCTACCTAATAATATACTCCTGTTTTGTGATGTATCGACTGGGTATCTCTACACTCCTCATAGGCATATATGCTAACTAACTCATAAG
>JAOQGN010170924.1:0-17858 GCA_027564295.1 Himantozoum antarcticum | reverse complement strand
AGATATCATGACTTGTGTACGGGTCGCGTGCACGAAATCTGAAACCGGAAATAGCAAACGTAAAAGAATTTTGCTAATGCGAAAATTTGATCTCTACACAAGTTATATCTATGTGTTGTCTTATATGAAAAGAGAGCCCTAAGTGTTGGCTTTCCAATGCAACTAAGTTTGACTGCCTAGCGCAATTCTAACTAAAATTATGAATTTTTTAATGGGGGATGGACGGCCGAGCCGCTCACGGCAGCTTGCCGGAGTCAAAGAGACAACCATTTCTTAAATGCAGGTTTGTTTCCACCGCTTTTTCTGGCACTGATTTCTTTGGTGTTTTACTTGATCTCCGGATATAAGTATCATAGACCACAGACTGCCACCTCTGAGAAAAAAATAAGTGACTAGGTAGGCCTACTCAGAGCTACATCACACCAGCATCACGCTTGTCATTACAGGGAAATTCATTTATTATTCACTTTCATAAGTATTTTTAAATCGTAATATTATCATTTTATATCATATGCTATATCTTGGATTTTTATTTTTTTCTACATTAGAAACATTGTTTTTCTATGATATTTTATTAATATTTTTTTCTGTAAGCACGCTTTTATGTACAGCGCGTTAGCTGTGTTAAGTGGCAAAACAAAGTATATAGTATATATCCTAGTTGTTCATTACTATGAATATCATGTATTGTGATTTGTAGACAGCAGATGGTAGAGAAGCAGATAGGTGGGCGTGTCTCACAGCTGGTCAGTCTAAACAGAACATTGGTACCAGAAGTGGCCGATCTGTTGAAGGACTCGGTCAGCAGGCCATATGAAAGGGCAGCAACTCCTGCAGCTGTCCCCTATTATATCAAGTGAGTATTAAGACACCATACTAACTGGTTTATCGGAAACAAGTATTGTCTACTGTCAAATATTATGCTTTTCTTGTATTTGTACCTCTGGCATATTTTGCTTTTATACACTGACAGAAAATTGCTTTACAACCAAACTATTTGGTAAAAAAATTTCAGTTCAGTCGGTGCTTTTCAGACTAATATACTCCACATTTAACAATTTGCACCTCAAAACCCCATCCTCAAACCCCATCCTCAAACCCCATCCTCATACCCCAGTCTCATACCCCATCCTCATACCCCATCCTCCTAACCCCATCCTCATACCCCATCCTCCTAACCCCATCCTCATACCCCATCCTCATACCCCCAGATATAAGCTGACCGAACTCGAAAGGAATTGCACCAAGTATTCTGCCTCAGAACCTCTACATAGTTATAAGTTATCACACCTTAGTTGGTCGCGTATCAGCATGTGCCTAGACAGCAAATATATACATACTGGTGGTCATACCAAGCATACTAATGCTAGGCACAAGTATACCAAGCATACTAATGCTAGGCACACGTCGACAACCTTTCTACTTGTCATGGTCGTAGCAGTCGAGACACGCGTCGCGTCCTACAATGTTGATATTATTTGTTTCATATCTGAGATTGTTTCTATTTTAGTCATGACAAAAAGACTACCCAGTGGGACCACCCGCGGATGGTCAACCTGCTTGCACAACTTCCAAAGTTTAATGCAACCAAATTCTCAGCCTATAGAACAGCCCAGAAACTGAGGAAGTTGCAGAAGGCTTTGGGGTGTAAGTAGGAATAGTTTATTAGTATATGAGTTTATAAGGACTTTGGAAGTTACGGTACTGAACGGCTACCATATAGGTGACACTTCTTGAAAGCGAATGAAGCTTGGATGTGATGTGAATCTTTATGATTGATGATATGTTGAATAACATGGTTACATACTGTTGAAACACTGCAATATTGCTTACTGTTATAGTGCCCTATATACTGTGGTGGTGTAGTTGGTAGTGGTTAGGACTATCAATCCAAGAGATCAAATCCCAACTGGCATTATAGCTGAATGCTTCAGCAACCCTTTAACATGTATTTCCCAGGTTTGTTGGATCATGCCTGAAATACAGGTGATTCCATGTGTTGCAACAATACCGCAAGCACAAAACACCCAACTCTGTAAGCCAAGCTACTCCATACTAGCCATCATCATAAATATGATCATTGTCTGACTATATGAGCAATGATGTCATGATTGTGATTATGATTATGAATTATGATCCATTGTTGAGATGCCATCATGTTTGTCCTATATTCTATAAAACAATTGATTACAATTATACAAACTACATGTTGTATAAAAATTCGAAAGAATCATGTAAGAATAATGTGTTGAGACATTTGTTAGTGTAGGTCGTAAGAATGTGCCTACATACGATATCAAATACTGTTTTAGTGCACTCGATCAGACTGAAAGATGTAATCCGCTCTTGTCAGGAGCACAAGATAGTATCCACAGCCGCTGATGAGATGATAGACATCAACCTGATCATATCTTGT
This sequence comes from Himantozoum antarcticum, assembly GCA_027564295.1. Taxonomy (NCBI): domain Eukaryota; kingdom Metazoa; phylum Bryozoa; class Gymnolaemata; order Cheilostomatida; family Bugulidae; genus Himantozoum; species Himantozoum antarcticum. The sequence goes on along the minus strand of JAOQGN010170924.1, from coordinate 15,442 downwards.
CTTAGAGATCTATTTGAACATCTGGCTGACGATCGGCACGCTTCTGATGTCAACGTACCCCTCAGGTATCTAGCATAGGCATACTCTTGTCTTCTGCTTTTGATGCTAATTCTAATTTTTGATTTGTTGTCAAAACTGGATGGATTTTTTGAGTTCCGATCCCCATCTTAAATTCAAATTACAATTCTATACCAGTATTGGCAACAAAATTTAAGGTGGAAACAACAGTAACTCTAACTCTAACTCTTGCTCCACTCCGAGCGTCAACCAACAATCAATAGTTTTTTGTTGACACATATTTATAATAACCTGCTGGCTTGGCCTTACAAAAACTGGTTAAAGAACTACGCTAAGATCTATTAACTCAAGAATGTAATTAACTTGAATAGCTACTAAATAAACATAGATGTCCACATTTACCTCAAACTCTCTTCACATGTCTTATTTACAGTATTGATTTATCACTCAACTGGTTGCTCAACGTGTATGACCTTGCAAGACAGGGACATATGAGAGCATTGAGTTTTCAAGTGGGTTTGGTGATCATGTGTCGCGGTGCTGTGGAGGACAAGTTTAATTGTGAGTACAAGTAGTATTCGTGTAAGAACAACATCATGGATGAAAATTTATTTCCAATTGTTTAAATTCAAGTACACACAAGCGATTAGTGTATGCATTTATAAATAATTTCAAAGTGCATCCATGAAACTCAATATTTGAGAACTATTTTTCTAGCAGATTCATATATAAATCATACAAAGTGCCATTTAGAACAAACAGTAGCAGAGTTCAGTTACCTAACGAATCTGTGTATCTATTTTGGTTGTCTTGAGTACATACATTAGAATTCACATATTTCCAGCAGTTGTCTTATCCCTGAGGAGCAGGCAACTCCAGATAGGAATATTTTAACTCTATGCCCTTCCAAATTACCATTCATTGGCATTACCCCAATCCTTAGCACCGTTATGGCTGCCAAGTGAGTTGAAGATTGCGGTCATGCTTTCTGAAATGGTCGCTATATATTTGTGCTGGTGATTGCACTGCTGTATATTTGTGCTGGTGATTGCACTGCTATATATTTGTGCTGGTGATTGCACTGTTGTATGTTTAGATTTACTATCCTGTTTGACTGACAAATCTGGACAGATAGAAGAGAAAAAGTTGGGTCTGTTGTTATCAGACTGTATACAGATACCAAGACAGCTTGGGGAGCTCAGCTCATTTGGTGGTGCTAACATCGGACCCAGCGTTCAAAGCTGTTTAGAACAGGTCAATCATAATGACATTATGAATATTAATAAATGATATGTAATAATATTACATGTATATTATGAACTATAATATGATTATTGTATACCGGTAGTGTTTGACTATGACATGAAGCTACACTTAACGTCGACTTTGTATGAGCAAGAGACTCGGGAAATAATAAATGAAGATTAGCCCGACTGCCTATTTATTTCAAATGGGGAGTAGAGCTATCCTTCTTCCATTGCCACTTGCATTAGCCTCGGGCGAATAATTTGGTCTCGATTTCCATGCATCAACGCATTGGTAATTATTAGCATCTTTCCGGATTTGGTCTCGCAATAAAGCTACTTTTATTGCAAGACTTGGCTGAGCTTTGTTAAAGCTTAAACCCACTTCCACTATATTTATCAATCCATGGCACTGTGACTGTGACTGTGACTAGTACAAATTTACTTCATAAAAATATAATAATTATAATTTATTAAATTATAATATCTCAAATTATAATATTTTTATTAAATTATAATATATTTTATGTATTGTATTTTGTTGCAGACTAAAGGTGGCACATCTGTCAGCTCTCTTCAGTTTATGAATTGGTTAGCCTTGGAACCCCAATCAATGGTCTGGTTGCCTGTATATCACCGTCTTGCCACATCAGAAAGTTGTAGACATCAGGCTAAATGCAGCCTGTGTAAGACTACCCCTATCATTGGTTTAAGGTACGGTAGAGTTCGGCATACGCTCTTCAAACACTTTTTCCTGCCATTTCATACAGTCTAAATTTGTTTCGGTTTACAGATCTGACCTACACGCAAATCACCATTAATTACTACCCGTAAATGCTGATTGGTAATTGTTATGTTATTGTTTATTTCTGTCTCAATAAATGAGAAATATTGCGTCATACAGTGTGCAGCTAAAATGATACTAAAGTAATGGTTAAAAAAGAAATGCGGTTAACAAAGTTAAAAAATAGAGTTATAATAATTGATACACTCTCTTCAGTTATTATAACTCTATTTTATAGAGTTATATAAAATAACTATAAAATAGAGTTATTTTATAGAGTTATTTTATAGAGTTATTTTATAGAGTTAGTTAATCTATTCTGTTAGATTATTCTGTCAGAATAATCTAACAGAATAGATTATTCTGTTAATATAACAGAATAATCTATTCTGTTATATTAACAGAATAGATTATTAATATAACAGAATTAATAATCTATTCTGTTATAAATTCATGATTTATCAACAGAATAGACATGTGACTTTGACAATGTAGACTCCTTTGATATTTTATTCTTTCTTCGGTTTATATTTTAGGTATCGCTGTTTGCGTTGCTTTAGCTTCAACTTATGTCAAACATGTTTCTTTGCTGGAAAGAGGGGCAAGAGTCACAAACTGAACCATCCCATGAAGGAATACTACTGTGCAGTAAGTTATTTCTAGCATTATTAACTATTTTTACGAATACGAATGAAATTTATTGTATGAACTGTAATTTATAATGCATTATATTAAATTATGTTATGTTATTATACATGTACATGTAATATTTTAATAAATTATAATATGAATTCTAATTTATCATATTATATAACCATATAAATATATCATCACATGATCTTAGAGCAAAAGATGACATGTTTTTAAGTAGTGCAAATAAGTTATTCATAGCAAATATATTTTGTCATCTGTAATTGCTGTTATGGTGAGGGCTCTTGTCTCTGGAGGTAACTTTGCTTGGCACTTAGCGGGTGTTGGAGCTGAATGGCTGCTTCTCCCTCCTTTTGAGGGCACAATTATGTTTCTTATTGGAAATTAGAAAATGGAACTGAGTTATTGAGCAGATAGCCACTAATATGGAAGGCCTCAAAAACCTTTGAATTGGGTCAGAAAGTGTTTCACTTTTAAGGAATGTGATCATGAAAATGTAAATATTTGTTTTATGGGCATTTATATACTCTTTGAATTATACATACATATATAATTGTTGTTAAGGATGGTTTAATTTGGCCACTTCCTGTCTCTAAGGTAGAATAGCATGTACCAGTATTATTTGTTGTCCTCTATTACTTCTAATGCACATCCTCCCCTGTTCAGCTTCTGTACTGGTAATGTGCATTGCCTGTACATGTCCTATTTTAAACATCTGTACAGGTGCTGTACAATGACTGCACAGGTGCTGTACAGGTGCTGTACAATGCCTGTACAGGCCATATGCAACTCCTGTGCAGGTGTTGTTCAATGACTGTACAGGTGCTGTACAATGCCTGTACGTGCCATATACAACGCATGTGCAGCTGTTGTGCAGGTGCTGTGCAATACCTGTACAGGCCATATACAATGACTGTACAGGCCATATACAATGCCTGTACAGGCCATATACAATGACTGTGCAGGTGCTGTGCAATGCCTGTACAGGCCATATACAATGACTGTGCAGGTGTTGTGCAATGACCGTGCCTGCTATATTATATATTCTATGCATTTCACATCATGGTCTCCCCAACCTTTCCCCATTGCATATCCCAGTAATTCATAGTATTTGACATATTGCTGAGGTTTGCCACAGATTTCCACTCCAAGAGTGATATCTGTGATGTATATCATTTCATACATGTATCTTATACAATGTATTAGGTTGGTAACTTGAATTGCAACTGTCGTCACCTTTCACTTTTCGAGCCTAACTGTAAATATTTGTCACCACACGCTGTTAATTATAAGTTTAAAAGTCTGCCAGTTCTGTGGCTTTTCTTTCCTACCAGATGATGTATGCCTTGCTCAATACGCCATTGTATGCCAATGTATGCCTTGCTCAATATTCTACTACATAATAATAATTATGTTACTAAAGGTTTCGATAACATTGTTTCAAAATTTCCCTTTGGATTTCTGGTTCATTGTAGTGGCTGTATAGGAAGGCTTGCGTGGCTGTTTGTGTACCAATGGCATGATCCTGATGGGTGATACATATTATATATTTTCCGGAGAATCCTTTATCATAAGATATCACCTGTATTATAGGTGATATCTTATGATAAATGAGAAGTGAGTAGGTGATTACCACCTACTCACTTCTCATTTTGCTGACCCCTCCACATCATCCAGCACTACTACTCAATCTGTACAGTCATGTATATTCAAACTCCACCGTTTAGCAACAGGCCTTAATGTCTTTACCACGACTCCAGTGTTGTATCAAAATCTAAATTATTGTTGATGAGCATGAGAAATTATCCCCTCTCGAACTCTAACTATTATGTGTTGACTATTATGTGTTGACCATTACGTGTTGACTATTGCTTGTTGACTATTGCTTGTTGACTATTGCTTGTTGACTATTGCTTGTTGACTGATGGCTTTAATTGAATACGTAATTCGCTAATTGCTGTTGACCTTTTTCTATTTCCCGCAGTCAACATCCAATGATGAGATGAAGGATTTGTCTTCCCCCATGAGAAAGAAGTACAGCTCAGGTCGTTACATAAAAAAGAACAAACCCAAAGGTTACCTTCCCCTAAATAAGTTTGCTGATGGGGATTCCACATTCTCCAGGGAAAGGTATGCGCATCTATATACTATTCCAATATTATATTTCACAGGCACAAATATGTAGTTCTGTAGCACATAGCCCGAGTTAAGCTACTGTAGGTAAGAGTAGGATATCATTTTGGCCATACAGTGACTAAGACATCAGTAAGTTGCAAATCGGACTGGAAGGTTGTTGGACTTGACAGCTTTCAGCTTATAATACAAATTTTCCTTGTGATTGATACCATAACCAAACCTTTCAGTCCAATTCATAGCCTGCTGATTCTGTTGTTTCTGTATGGTACGGTGGAGATCCAACCAACCTCAGCTTTCCTTGGTCTCAATGCAGCCTGTACGCCTAACGCTAAATATAGTAATAATATTAATGTATATTACTGTAATTGAGTAGCAGTAGTTGCTGAGAAGTCTAGCCTGCTTACATCTCCCCTCTTGCCAATTGCCATAACATACGCTTTCTAAAGATGTGTATCTGGGCTTCACTTCCGACATGATAGTTTTCGTTCCATAGAAGGCTTTTGTCAATTGCACAAATAATATTGTTGCACTGAGCACATCGGATTTTCCTCGAGATCTCTGCTGGATCACCACCTAAAACAATATTTAGTGGGAGTGGCTTACATACGTCAATATAGAGATTTTTCTATCGTAAATCTCATGATGTTCTTGTGTGTGTTCAGTTATCTGAAAGTGGAATGGTGAGTATATCCCGTGTACTCGCTTACACACTCGTAGCTCCTCAACTGCAGTTAACTCCTGGTTTTTCTTGTTTAGTAGCGTATTATCTGCTCATTCTCTATTTTCTGTTATTGATGGTACTCTGATTATTGAGCCTATAATAATGCACAACAAATTTTGATTTGCTCATGAAATGAGTAATAATGGAATGATGGTTGTCGTAGACTAATCGTCATCCTTTATAGACCGAGCTATCAGTCAATCGGCGAAAGTCAAAGCTTGTCTATCGAGCCTAGAGGCTGAAGATTAGTCTGCCAGCAAATGTTGACAATCTATAACTTAACTTGCAAGAAAAATGTGTAGTTTGTGCTGGTTCTGTGTTTTTAATCTCCCTGCACCATGTTTTGGGCTCAGTAGTTAGAGTGCCAGCCTCTTTTGTTACTTTGGGTTTATGTTTTGCTCATACATTCCGTTATCCCAATTAATTTGCAGTTTGTCTTTGATGAGTGAATCCGGGTAAGCTTTGATTTTGTTTTATTGTTGTTTTGGTTTTACCCACTACAGTTTAGGCTGGATGTTCACTATCCGGAGTTATCTCCTTTCATTTAGCTCTGATGCGAGGAGACGACTCCAGAAGGGTTGCATCTATAGCTTACACTGTGCTATTCTGCCTGCTCACTTTTACTCATGCCTACAGATTGACATATTGATATGATGCTTGAAGCACTAATATAAGTTTGATTATGTTAACTATAAATAAAATGATAATAATTATATTACCATCATTTTAATAATGGATAATGTGCATGATTGCGATGATCTTTGCTTTTTACGTTTTAATCCTGCCGTCTGGCATGCCTAAGCTACAATCATTATATATAATAATATCACAATATAGTATTATTTATTAGCCTTACAGCCTACATATAAGCAATAATACAGCCTACATATAAGCAATAATACAGCCTACATATAAGCAATAATACAGCCTTACATATAAACAATGATACAGCCTTACATATAAACAATGATACAGCCTTACATATAAACAATAATACAGCCTTACATATAAACAATAATACAGCCTTACATATAAACAATAATACAGCCTTACATATAAACAGTAATACAGCCTTACATATAAACAATAATACAACCTTACGTATAAACAATAATACAGCCTTACATATAAACAATAATACAGCCTACATATAAACAATAATACAGCCTTACATATAAACAATAATACAGCCTTACGTATAAACAATAATACAGCCTTACATATAAATAATAATTTAAGATTATATGACGCCATTTCAACTGGCTGAAAGCTCATCAGGTGTTCAATTGTATCCTTTGCATTTAGAACATCAATTGTGAATGTACTCTGCATGATATTTTGCGCTTTTATAGCTCAGAGAAGATGAGCGGAGATCGGCTCACCATCCATCCATAGAAATATTGACATTTATATTATTTTGTCCACTTTGATGCATGCACACTCTTTGCATTGCATTGTACTGTACCAAATTGTAACACCCATGAACTGTAACTTGAAGCCGGGCGCTTTAAGTCACAGTACCTTTACGGTTCGATGCCCAATCTACGAGTGTTACTATTTTCGATTAAGTTATTGTAAAAAATTGCAAAATTTACTGTAGTACAGGTATATTTGAATATGTTTGACTTGCAGCACTCCAATCTCATCGCCTCCTTCTATACACATACAATATGAAACTGGCGGCTCCATGAGTTCACATGAGGTCAGCCAGAGCCAATCACACGTCGGCATTGAGTCACCGAGGGGAGATGATCCAGAAATACACAAAGATATTGAGAGATATGCTAACACGTTAGTACTGTATATCAGTTTACATTAATTTATATTATTAAATTAAATATTAATGCATAATTGATTAATTAATTAATTAGTATAAAATTTACATCATTTACATTATTGTAATTAAATTTGTAAGCCTATGAAACTATGAAATTAATGTTTTTATCTAGTTGGAGACCATCCAGGAAGCTTAGACTGTGATGCACTGGAAATGGAAACTGCAAAATAGAAATTGCTATAGCGGCTTGGTGTACACCCCAGCCGTACTACTTATAAAGATACTTGATTGAGGTGGCCATTGAGGATGGATTGAGTGATCCTTGCTTTGAACTTTTTGTCCTTGCTTTGGACTGTTTGCTTGCATAAATGCAACCACTCAGCAGCCCACGTGTCCTGAGCTCCAAGCCCCCTGCAGACGTCGTATGGTTAGGTGTCACCTTATTCCTTACCACACTCCCCTTAGAAACCCAGGCTACCATCCACTATCTTCTTGATTTGCCAACTAACCAATAGTTACTAAAATTCTGACCATCCTCTGTTACTATGGCAGGAGTTATGAAATAATTGCCTAGCATTAGATAAGTTTGTTTACTTTGTAGTTTGGACAGACTGGAGAGGCAGAATACTAACAATGGCAACTCTAACTCTGTCACGGTAGCAGCCACTCAGAAGCTGTCCGTGTCAGATATTATAGACAACGCTAAGGCAGATGATACACAGCCTATACTGTATACAGATCATACAGATTCTGCAACTCAGTCTATTACTACTACTCCTCGTACTGCTACTGATGCCACCACCACTCAGCCTACACAAAAAGACAGGTAGCAATACGATTACGAGAGTCATAGACTGTACAATTGGAGGGTTTGTGGTGACTCCCCCGTTCTCTTTATCACATTTCGAAGGCAAACTGGCCAATATTATCTGGTTCATATACTTGGAATACTGACAGTTCGAAAAATACAGTTGGAAATAGTTTGTTTCTAGATTGTATTTTGGGGATGGATAGGGGCGCATACATGTAGTTGCCCCTTGTTTAGTGCACTGTGTTTGAACTGTGATTTGCGAATAGGCAGGGATTCCATATACATGAACTCTATGCAATGTATGTGGCAATATCGTGACACTGAAAAATACAACCCATGATGTCAACCCACGCAAACTGAAATCAGGGAGGCTAAGCTTTAGAGCATCAGGTGTTTTATAGGCACCAAAATAGGAGACACCAAAGTGGGGACTCCTGATTGAGGGTGGCTTGACGTAACCTTTCGATACATTTTTGTCTATTGTGCAATTAGTGCAATTAACCACCTATTTGTTCACTTTTTTGTGCTTGTTTGTTTATTATTTCAGGTAAAAAAAATTATAATTTATAATTAATTTTGCACGATCTCGAGATGGTGACACCTGTACGAGCACCTGTATATGGTGGCACCTGTATATGGTGACACCTGTACGAGCACCTGTATATGGTGACACCTGTACGAGCACCTGTAGATGGTGACACCTGTACGAGCACCTGTAGATGGTGACACCTGTACGAGCACCTGTATATTCTACTTCCATTCATTGTTTATCACTGTTTGAATAATTTTTATATTTCTGAGATTTGAGTTAAAGTTTGGTAGGATATTGACATTAGTCTAAGCTATCACATAGCAGGTGGATTTGAGAACGAAATCTAGCAAACACCTCATCAGTTTTACCGATATTGTCTGCTCTCCTCAGGGTGGCTCTTTCAACCACTCTAAAGGTCGTCAGCAGTGACCTCTAAAGGTCGTCAGCAGTGACCTTTGCTTATTCTTATGTTCTGTGCATGCTCTGATTGCCTTTGGCTAATTTCTAATATTAACCTCCGCTCAATTGATTTTATTGGTATCAACGGGCTGGTAATTCTATATTTAATGGTGTCTTCATTGATTTTGTGATAAAGTTGAGTTAACGGATTAGCTAGCTTGTCTGATTGTGTGATAGTGTATCAGGTTATATCATTAATTCATGTACATTAGTATCAGTGTGTTAGACTTGTGTTGGAGTTGGCTGTATGTAAACTGGTTGTTGGCTCGATGTGGTTAGCATTATCCTCGGAGAGCACGCATCACCAAAGTTGTTTTAAAAGGTAAATACTTGTTATACAGTTCGAAATTGCTACCATTATTTAATGATCTAAGGCTATTTAGTCTTTTAAGGCTGTTCAATGTTCTCAATGCCTATGATACTGCTCTGGTGTGATAGTGTTTATGGACCTAAGGCTTGAATCTAAATCCATGACATCCTTGGATGGGCTTAGTCTGAGTTTTCTTCGGGAATTGTGCAGAAACTATTTCTACTATTTATCACAAGTTGTCTGTATGCTGGTATAAAAAACATCTACCCACATCTTATTCAAATGTTTTTGTGTGGTAATATTATGATGAACCTCTTCACATTACAAAGCTGTGATGTATTAGTAGTTGTGTGATTAGTCTAGGATCAAAGGCTTATTGTGATGTGGTCTTCTCCCTTATTACTTCCTGATCCTCAGAACAAGAGAGTCTTTGAACATTGGGATAGCATCCGCTTCTATAGTAACTGTTCTCTCTGATGTATGTAGCTACCAGTGCACAGTCGTGGTATAGGGTTGGGCATTGGCATATGGGGTAATTTGATTATCACTTGAAGTGACCAGTATATTCAATAATTGCGGCGTTGTGTTATCAGTAGATATCAGTAGGTATTAGTTAGATATCAGTAGACATCAGTTGTAGATATCACATGTGAATAAGAAGGGCTCAGTATATTTAGTCTCCCAAAATCGTTACGCGTTATCATCATAGGTAATTTATATATTTCATAATTCTAAGTTTTACTGAAATATTTATAATTTTTGTTTAGTATAATAATGGATATATACAAATATTACATAGAGATTATATATAAGTATATATAAGTTGGATTCATAGACTTACTGTATATTACTAATAGTATTATATAGTACATCATGGACTGCAGTAACTCTAACAGATGCTGACAATCATCTACACGCACTTTTTAGTAAGAGTATTTAATACCAGAGCATGACGTCCCCCTCTCCAGAATAAACATGAACTACTGGGCAGCAAAGCCATAACTATTAGGAGGCTGACAGATTTTCCTGAATTTTATGTGTTGTTAGCAGTTTTAGCACCTTTCGCTATTTCATGCGTTTACCAGCAAGCTAATAGTTTGATTTTCTATTTGTTTTGTAATTTTAACTAGTTGCACAGCTTTTTTTGCTTATGTAAGCATTCAAACACATTACTGGCGGTAACGAGCTTTGAAATATAAGTACGAATAATGTATTGTACACGTCGGCACGCTTGTGATGTCTTGATATTGATTGGCTAATAATGGCTGATTTGGCTAATGGATGCAATTGTATGTTGGAGTTTAAACTTTGCATTATCACCCAGTAGGCCTATATTTGGTGGACTATTATAACCAGTCCGTAACATGTTCAGACATGTCTGCGCATTGTAGTAAAACGTGTGATTTTAAGCTCCAAAGATTTTCCTAAGCAAACTATGTTATTATTTCATACACTTACAGTTTTCAAATTGTGTAGAAACCACACAAATTGATCAAATTATAGCATTTTGTAGACTGTATTATTGTTCATTTCACTTGTCATGCTCCTCGTGTGCCATGTGGTCATTTCACTTGTCATGCTCCTCGTATGTCATGCTCCTCGTGTGCTCCTCCTCGTGTGCCATGTGTCATGCTCCTCGTGTGCCATGTGGTCATTAGCTTGACAGGCAGCAACTAGTAAGACAATCTGTTTGCTGTTATTGACAGCAAGGGCCTTACATCAGACAGCAAGGGCCTTACATCAAGGGCCTTACAGCAAGGGCCTTACAGCAAGGGCCTTACATCATCATCAATCAAGTATCAGCTACGACAACTGCATTCACTCCGTCTCTCTGCGTCTCTTCAGTCCGTGTCGCTTCGGTCTGCGTCTCTTCAGTCTGTTATTGGCATGTCAATTTACTATTCTCATTGTGAGCACATCTACTCTGGATATTGCATAGCATAATGTATCTATGGTTATTAGCAGATCTTTGAACATCTAGTGAACCAAAGATCTAGTGGCTTGATAACTAGATCAAGCCACTAGATCTTTGTTATCTAGTGGCAAAGATAACAAAGATGTTATCTTTGTTATCATACAAAGATAACAAAGATAACCTTTGGTCCACTAGACCAAAGGTCTAGTGGACCTTTGGTCCACTAGACCAAAGATCTAGTGGACCAAAAATCTAGTTGGTCCACTAGATCTTTGGTCCACTAGACCAAAGATCTAGTGGACCAAAATTTCAATATTATTATAATTTATACCTTTCTACTATAATATCACTGATATATTTTCTGGTATATTTACAGTGACAATGATGAACACCAGATAATAGAGAGGTATTGCTCTAGCCTGACAACAACTCCTGCACACAAGACACCAGAGCCACACAGTCAGACAGCCTTGACCTGCACTGTATCTCCCTTGAAGAGTCCTATGCAGATAGTAATGTCACTGGAAGACAACCAGAAGACAGAGCTTGAGGCTATGATTAAAGACCTGGAGGATGAGAACAGGTAGGCTGAGCCATCATATATGTAGGCAGAGCTGTCATATCTGTAGGTAAAATTGTCATATCTGTAGGTAAAACTGTCATATATGGAAGGAAAACTGTCATATATGTAGGTAAAGCTATCATATCTGTAGGCAAATATGTCATATATGTAGGTAAAGCTGTCATATATGTAGGTATAACTCTCATATATGTAGGTATAACTCTCATATATGTAGGTAAAGCTGCCATATATGTAGGTAAAGCTGTCATATATGTAGGTAAAGCTGTCACATATGTAGGTAAAACTCCCGTAGGCCTATCTGTAATTTTATTTTAAAATTCAACAATTTTCTTCAATTTATAAATGTAATATTAATGATTTTAATAATAATAATTAATAATATTATTGTTACATTTCAAGGTTGAAATGATTCACAAATTTGTAAATAGCTGCATATAATATAATATATTATATTATAATTATATTTACAAATATTTTTTAGTATAATATATTATTGTATTTTCAATGCCTGGATATCCAATATCCGTTCTGGTGATTCAATCCAAATTTTTATAAAACCTGACTGCAAGATAAAGCTTAATGTTTAATGCGGTACACAAATTTATTTATGTTTTATTTTAGATGCTATTGCAAGATGAGATTTCTGTATTTCTTGTACGATCATGATTGTCTTTCATATTCTTATTTGTTTTTACATCGATTCTTTAATACACCCACACTAATTACAAATTGATAGTTCTACTCATTTTTATACTGTAATAAATTAAGTTATTGTTATTGTGTCTTATCATTTCAATTATGATTTTTTTTTAGTTCTCATTCCTATTCTACTGCTTTTTTTTGTGGTATTAGCACCATGCATGTGGTCAAGCGCCATGCACTTATTTTATATCCAGAACAGAGAATTTAAGATACAAATATTATATTTTAATGTCGTTGGTTCATATTTTCGGGCAGGGCAATCAAATTCAATACAGGCTTGAAAACTTCCTTTTTCATTGGCTGAGACAAACAAATCGACATTGTGCTGTTTTGATTCGAGTTATGGCTCGAATGTTTCGTTTTTTTGTTTGCACTTGAATATTTACACGTCTACCTATGTTTGAATGTTCTGTGAGCAGCTAGCTACACTGTACGACCACACTACACACTACGACCATTGTTATGATAATTATATATGAATTTTGCTTTAATCTCAACAGTCAGCTGCTCATTTCGAATCTTGATCAAACTACTAAATGTTGACTGCAAAGTCTCTCCAGTTAGAGTATAATCTAAATTCTAACATTTGTAGTTTGATAAAAATTTGGATTGAGCTGCCGGCCATTGTCAGCTCGAGAACGCAGCGGCTTGAGCTTGAGATCAAAACCGTGCTGGTCGTAGAGTATAGGTTGCAATTGCTGATGGCTTTCCTCCAGTATCAACATAAATTATGCTATATACTTGTAGAAACTTACAAACAGAGTACCAAAGACTACAAGCCGAAAGGGATGAGACTGTCCCACAAATTATAGGAAATGGTGATAAAGAAGCAGAAATGCTAGCTGAGGCTAAGATGCTGCGACAGCATAAAGGACGACTAGAGAGTAGAATGAAGATACTTGAAGACCATAACAAGCAGTTGGAGGCCCAGCTACTCCGACTGAGACACTTACTAGAACAGGTAAGCCTGCGTGCGGGGCCTATGCATGTCACCCTTAAAGTTATACGATGAAAATACATGTATTTATTTCGTTATCTCGAGTGGCACATCTATACGAAACTAATCCTTTATGCTACTTAATGTTCAAAACACTGCCCAGGAAGATGCTGTTCAGGAAGATGCTGTTCAGGAAGATGATGTTCAGGAAGATGCTGTTTATGAAGACGCTCATAAATTTATATTACTTGTTAATCCGTATTTCTCCAACCAAAATTTATTCTTTTCTTTGTTGATTTCACTAGTCATGAAATGTGGTACCATCATTGTGCACTCTTATGGCACGGATATTAACTAACGGTATGCATATTATATATATATATATATATCTATCTATTTAGCCTGCTGATCCAACAGCCTTCGACCTGATACAGTCGGCAACCACTCAAACAGGAACTTTCAACTCTCCACTACGTGTAAAGAAACTACCTCCAACATACGAGAAGCAATCTTCTAATGAACACAGTAGTTTTGCTGCCAGTAGTCTCACCAGCTCTCAGCGTACACCCAAATGTAAGTGACATTTGCTTTCTATAAGCAAAATAATGCTGCCAACATTCTGCAACGAAATTATGACGATTAGTGTTTTTGTATCTTCATCATGTCACACATGGAATTTGTTTTCTCTATCTGAAATACTGCACATAAACCTAATAATGTGTACATGTCTAAAATAAGAAATTAGGTAAAATTCCTTTTCCACTCCGTCGGCGTGCCTAACGCTAAGTTCCCAATTTCCAGTTTGAGACTCCAAAATCCCAAACCCACGGTCTAAGTCTAAGTGACCGAACTGAAAAGGAACTATACCAAAGATTATGTTGTACATTTTTGGCTCTGTCAATTTGGCTGTTGTCAGCCCTAAAAGTACCAACCAATTAGCTATTCATATTAGAGTTGTCTTCTCATACAGTGCTGTTGCTAATATATATTGTATATTATATATAAAATGTATGTATAATTGTATACCTGTTATATATAATGTATATGTGTGTATATTTGTATATTTGTATATGTATTTATTTATTGTTATTATCATTATAATAATTATGATTATTATTATTAAAAGAAAATTTGGTTGTCACCCTTCCTGGGTGGTGTTTGTACTATGAATATGATTATGATTACGATTATGATATATTTGTCCATTGTTAAAATACCACCATGTGGTATATATAAAACAATTGATTACAAGTATATAAAAATCCATAAAAAAATTTGAAGCACCATAAAAACAAAGAGTTGAGGCGCTTGTTAGTACGAACCTTAAATAAAAAATTCTCCCTTAATCTGCTAAAATGTCTACGAGAAGATGAGTGTCTATCAGGTATGAGTCATTGTCTATCAGGTATGAGCGAATGTAAAGGATGGAATTTGTTTCTACAAATTTTATAAAAGTAGTTCCTGCTCAAGTTTTCACTGAAATGATTTATCTCTGGTGCCTGTAAAACAAAAAGCCTTTCATTATAACTATTGACATCAGTTATAACTAGAGTATTCACTACTCTAGCCTGGGGCATCTACCAGAACCCTGGGAGCTTGAGCACATGCCTCAATAATTTTGCAGTGCCGAGGAGAACGCTCTTCTGCAATGCAACATCGCTGATGTTGCCCGGGATCTCACTGAGCCAGTATGGTAACTTTTCCGTCAGTGCTCCTAGAGCTCCTACCACTACTGGTATAACCATGGATTTGGCTTTCCAGAATCTCTCGACTTGTTTGTTTGTTTGTTTTTATTGGCATCAATTTTAATATTGCAATCATATAGATGAAAGAAAAGTATCAGAAGAAGGTGATGCGGGCCT
>JAOQGN010170813.1:0-11138 GCA_027564295.1 Himantozoum antarcticum | reverse complement strand
TGAATCAATTGGCTAGTCAGTAGGCTAAAGTTTCTTTTTTATTACTATTACTATTATTATTTCCATTATTTATATAGCGCTTTATAAACTATAAAAGTTTTCCAAATGTGCATTCCCACAACTAAAATACATTAATGGCTATTTTAGATAAAACATAATATATACCTAGCATATGAAGTAAGAAATAATTCTAGAAAACATACATCATACGCATACATACATTTTTTGAGGTCTACATGCATGTTAAAGGCATTGTTATCTGAGTTTAAACCATACATGCTTCCAAATATCTTTCCTTGCTTCTTGTATTCATACAAACTTAGATTAAATTTTCATTGAATGACCATACAAGTCATGTAATTCTAAGTTATTCAGAAATCCCATCATTAGTAAATGGCAGTTAACACTGACTTCTGGTAGTAATAGTTTCATTACAAATAATAATAAGACTTGCAACCTTGTCCTTGGGATTGGACGCTGGAGCCTTTAACGCCCAGGTTCGAATCCCAAGTTTGTTTCCAAATTACCAAGGGTTACTATTTTTTTTTACCAATTAATGTAGCGAATTTTCAAAAATTCAGTACAGTTTGATATGTAACAATTTTTTATCAAAATTACCTAGTTATATAAAGCAAAGTTAAGCTTGTTTGAAACTGTTTCAGTGCCAAACCAAGGTTCCGCAACAATTGTGAAAGCGGAGGCGTCAGAACAAAAATATTTGAGAATCATTGAATCCATGTACTAATTATTGTATAACTAGTATATATGACTCACGGGGTACAGGTAGACTGTGAATAGTGATTTGTCAATTCTATCCCATTGCTTGCCAACCATTCCAGATTTGGTGTTATCACTTTAGGGTTATGAAATCCCACATCATTCCACCCTGCAATTATAGTGGTGCACAAGATGATAAAGCATCGGTAAATTGAAAGAGAAATAAATAGTCGATGCAAACAGCCAAACATACATTTAGTTATATTACGTTCAGTGGGTAAGATGCTTGGAAGCGATGAGAGTTTTCCCCTAATAGATCACAAGCCATATTGTATTATGGTCTAAAACAATGCGACACAACCATCCAACACCAATATAATTTTCCATTGTTGTTTTGGTATTAAATATGATTGTATGTTTAGAATAACTATTGCTAACTACATGTATGCCAAAGCAAAACTCTCTACAGAGGTCTCGAAATAATTCCGTCGTATCTTCCATTTTTAAATTAATATAAATGCCATTGATGAAATTATTGGTAATATTATGATATTTCATTGTTGGCGATGCAGCTGAGTAGTCACATTGATTATTTATCTATTTGCTGCTTTTTGCCCTAAGAGTGGGCGAGATTAATATTAGCCACACTGATTTGAACATAACCATATTTCGATCAGAGACCCCTATGGTAAACATAGTGACTATAGTCATGAAATTATTCACGACAACTCAAAGGAAATAACGCCTGAAAAAAGCGCGTGGCAACGAAAAATACCGATTGATGGAAAAACTTATTTGATTCTTTGGGTCACCGATATTACTTGCTGCATTCCACCATTTATTAGTTTTATGATTATTTAGCAAGCAATTTAATCATTTTATTTTTGGATTTTAACCTTCCATGACCCGTTTCCAGGTCTATCGCAGAATGATTAAAGGCCAATAGAAACAGCCTGATACTAGGCTCAACCATAAAGTGCTAAAATGCCCTGTAGTAAAAAAGTATTTATTATACTTTATACTACAATTACTTTATACTATGATTTATTATACTTTATACTACAACTACAATACATTATACATGTACTACAATTCAATAAAAGCAAACATCAGTCTAAAAATTTTAATACTAATATAGTTTTAGTAACTATATTGAAACACTGCAAAATTAATGAAAATATCTACAAAATTCTTGTGTATGCAAAGTCATACTCAAATATGAATATCGAATATGAAAATTATTAAGCATTCTAATAGGTAATAATCTAACCCGCATCTGCAGCTTCCACAGTAAAAGACAAGCTACAAGTATGTTATATTTTTCTCATTCAATTTAGGGAACACTAATTTGGATGACTGCAACACAGCAAATATAATTACATTATGTACAGTAAATCATTAGTTACCAGACTTTCGAACAGAATTAAGAAAGTTAAAACAGTTTACAAAGTAAAAAGTTCACCAATAATGTCATCACATGTAGTAAAATTCAAAAATGCTCCACAAAATAATCATACAAATAATTGTCATAGATAAATATCAATAATAATAGTAATTATTATTATTGTTATTATAATTATTATTCATACCTAAGTCATCTCCCATGATGAAAATGATATTGGGTTTTGTTTTAGTTGCTCCATCACTTCCTGACACAAGCCAGATAAGGTAGAACACTTGCAGAAGTTTAACAAGATCAAGTCCAGACATCTCAAGGAATATAAATTATCTATTTAAGAATGATGCATATCATAGTTTTGGATGTCTTATATACCAAATGTCACGGACTAGGAGGTTAGCTCTTCCTGCTTGTCAGATTTCCTAATAACTTGCATTATCGCTATTATAAGCTTTCTCAACTATAAGTACACCAGTATTATAGATGTAGGTTCTGGTTGCCTAATAGCCTGCAACCTTCAAGTTCCGATCTAATATATTTGCTAATTATAGTTTTCTCTTACACACTCTCGATGAGAGTGAAATGAGAGCTCTCAACAGATGAAAGCTCTCATTTGACTTGTACTCCTCTGACAAGAAGAATTACCACAAGTAAGCATGTAGATATAATTTACTTGTGGCTATAATATTGTCCATTATGTCATATTGTGATAAATATTGTTTATGCAATATGTCCACATTAATCACCATAGTCTACATTATCGTGGTTGGTATGAAAGTAATTAACATGACTGGTCACAAATAATATTAGCTATGACGATTAATATGAAAATAATTATCTCATACTACGTTTGCATTACTAGGAATTTATATGAGTCATTGTGGTTTTGGTATGCTGGCCAATGTACACACACACACACACACATACATAATGCTATGCACCAGCATGTCCTAAATATAGGATCTCTCCATAGTGAATTCTAAAATCTTTGGTTAGCCGACCTAAGCATAGAATAATAACTCGCTTCATGTCACGTTATGTAGTGGATTGCTTGTCACCAAGCTAAGGTAACACTGTGGCAACATGCAATTTATACAACTGTATATATTGTTGTAGTTTTTGCTTCGGTTTGCCTTGTGAACCATCTTAGTGGAAATGCAATATTACTTAAAATTACCATTTGAGTGAGTGACTTCCATTTCATAAGTTGAAAAGCCGGATTCGTTCAGGTCAAGCTCAATTCAACATTACATCTGTGTCCCCTTACAAGCCATGTTCTGGAGGCTCACCAAAGGCTAAAGTTAGCTCTAGCTCACCAAAAGTTTGTGATCAATTGAAAACTAAAATTCTTCACTCCATCACCACCTATTATATGTTTGACAGTTAAATCTTGAGCTACACTTGAGTGGTAGCATCCTGAGCTAGAATTGTTTGCATACATCAAGCCGCTTTTTTAATGTTATCTATCCTTAACTGGTGATATGTAGATGGAGTACCTAATATATTGTGGCTTTTACGTGTGATAAAATTAAGAGATGAGTTATATATTGACCTCTCTCATCGAAAAGTTAAAATATGTAAATGATAAGGCCAAACAAATATAGATGCCTCACTCGCTCAGTTTACGTCTAAAATTTATAGACACAGATCTGATACAGAAAGCTTCATGTTCACCTTTGATCTAAAACTTTCTAATTTATGCAACATATTTTAACCTATTAAAGACAATGTGAAATGAAATAAATTCTACCATCAATATTATCTAAACACAGTGTGAGTTCATCTGACAGATTTACAAGTAATATAACATTGTGATATTGCTTACGTGTCTATTCTACTTCAACTACTGAACCTCCAGCAAACTGCCAAGAAAATTACCACTCAACCATGATGAAAACTAGGGTAGACATTTCGTTAAAGTCTCCATTCACTTCAATTATGTCTGGTATGAACAACATAACTCCTGGTACATTGATTTTGCAGTAGTCTCATGAATTGGTTTCTAAGAACTAGCAATAATGGATATACACCAAATCTAAATATATGTTGTTACTGTGGAGTAGCCTTAACTCCCCACTGCGCAAAAACAGTAGTTTAAAGATTAAATAAAGACAAAATAATTATGTTATTTCTAAACCTTGGATTTTGTGAAGGTTTACTGTAAACATATGGTGAAAATGTATCCCTAAATGTACTGCAGAGTACACGGAGCCGTCTGTTATTAGAAGTCAAGCGGCTTAAAATGAGCCACAATATTTATATTATCAAATCATATTGACACTGAAGACAGGTGTTATATGATATTCATTTCAATGAACACACGGAAGAAAATTCAAACCTAAGTACTATCCTTTCCCAAAGAGAGCCTTTTTCAAAATTGATTATATTTTCCATTGATTGCCATTGTGTGGTCATTTAGGTCATCATGGTGATGCAATCTGTCATGGAGTAATAAAAGTATGAAGGCTATGATTTCTTTATAGATAGTTCCATACATGTACATCGCTGTAGCTAGGATATATTGCAGTAACGTATGGGTGGTTTTACCAAGGGTGGTTTTACCAAGGTTTTGCCAGGGATCCATAACTGTTCACCTCCACTCCGAGGAGTGGGGAAAACTGTTGCAGTATTCGACACATGTTTGCACTCAAGAGTTATTAATGAAAATTTTGTCTTTCACTCTGTCACTACCGCAACGCCATGTATGTGTGTTTTTTGTTGGTCACAAAAGATTTAAATTAAAAAAATAAGAGAAAGAATTGGCCAATCAAACAATATTTAGTTCTTTGGAAAGGTAATGAATACAGCCTTCTTTTTCTTTGATGCCACATGTATAAATAATAACTGAAGACATCAAATAGTTGGGCAAAATAAGTAAAAACATTTTTATAGCGCGGTTTTTTCTCTCACATACCCGTCCCTTGTCAAATTGGTCATATATCAAGTTCGAACACAGGTAGTTTGGTCGTATGCAGATTAGTGCTTGCTTCCGGTATAACGAGTAGTGAGACTTGGGATTGGCTCCTGTGTAGAGAGGCACTCGATTGGTCAGCGATCTCAAGGCTAGAGGAGAGGAAACAATCAACCACTATTTCAATGCTACAGCTTGGTGAGTCTACACGTGGGTCATCTTACAGGTAGTGACCCAAATTTTCTTTTAAATTTGTAGAGGACAATTTACAAACAAGCCAATATATAATTTGGGTAACAACTGGCCTAATTTCGTGATACTTTGTTCGGGCGGCTAAATTTCACTTTGTACAAGGGTGAGTCAATAAGTAATGACACTTTATTCATAACTTTTGTGCTGTTATAGCTAGACATATGAAATATTGTATGATGAACACATATGGAGTTATGATCTCATACACAAAAATTCTCAAGTCTAGTGAGTCATGTTTTTAACTTATGCAATTCAAGATGGCCGCCGATTTAGCAGAATGCTCACACATGGAGCAAAGAGCAATGATAAGATTTTTATTGGCAGAAGGTGTCAAACCAAGTGAGATTCTGTGCAGAATGAAGAGGCAATATGGTTCTACCTGCATGTCTAAAGCAAACCTCTACAAATAGGTGCAAGCTTTTAAGGATGGCCGCAAAGACATCACTGATGAGCAAAGGAGTGGTAGACTTGTCATGGATGTCTCAACCCCTGAAACAATACAAGAGGTTAATCCTAATCAGATGTGACAGAAGGGCCGCTGTAGATGATATCGCAACACAATTGGGACTGTCCCATGGCACAGTACACAACATTGTGCATGTAAAATTAAAGTTTTCCAAAGTCAGCTGCCGCTGGGTGCCTAAGATGTTGACCGATGGTCACAAAACCCAACGCCTGATGACTTCCAGAGAGGGGTTGAGGAGATTCAGAAGGGAGGGGGATGACTTTTTATTAAGAATAGTGACCACTGATGAAACCTGGGTCTTCCACTATGAACCAGCATCGAAGAGACAGTCAATGGAGTGGAAGCATGTGAAATCACCTTTGAAGAAAAAATTCAGGTCCCAAAGAACTCTCAATAAAACATGTTTACTGTATTCTGGGACAGAAATAGGCCTATCACCATCAGTTTTTTGGAAAGGGGCAACACTGTCAACTCAGACAACTATTGTGAGCTGCTGACTCAAGTGAAAAAGGACATTAAGAACAAACGTAGGGGGCTTCAGTCTAGAGGCGTGATTATCCAACAGGACAATGCACGGCCCCACACTGCTCCAAGAACCCTGGCCAAAATTTATGATTTAGGCTAGGAACTTCTTACACACCCTCCATACAGTCAAGACCTAGCTCCATCAGATTTTCACTTGTTTGGTCCGCTCAAGGCATCTGAAAGGCACGCATTTCAAAAGCAATGACGAGGCGATAGAAGCTGCGAACGAATGGCTGAGGTCCCAGCTGACGGATTTCTACGCCACGGGAATAGACAAGCTGGTAGAAAGATGGAGCAAATGTGTTGAGAAGGACGGAGATAATGTTGAAAAATAAAATAAAAATTTAGTCGGTAAGTGAACTATAACTCAAGTTATGAATAAAGTCTCATTACTTATTGACTGATTTATAATGCGTTTTAGACGTGATACATATATTTAGTACTGTCTGTCATACTCTGAGGTCAGAGGTAGATGGTGAGCACATGTTTTCTATGCAGAATTCCTCGGATAATCCAATGGTGAAAGAATCAAATCTCTGGCCTAGTAGTTCTCGCACAATTTACTAATTATGAATCACATCATACAAGTAGTAGTATAATGGTAGTAGTAGTACTAGTAGTATCAAACTACATAGCCCCTAAATATCATCATTATTACATAATCAGCTAATTGGCTAATCTTTCACCATCAACTAGGTGCTTGGGCTACATGACTGATAAACATAACTAACTTTAGTAGAACCAGAATTTGAGGAGATTCTGAAAAATTTGGTTTCAAACTCTAGTTGTAAAACTTCACTTTCAGTGGCAAAAAACCTAAAAATACTCGGATTCTTTGACTTACCTGGTCTAATCCTCACCCTTCCTCCCCACAAGACTCATAAATAGTTTCATCATATGCAGAATGGTGTTGTGAATAAAATTGTTTTACATTTCAAGGCTCTAGATCAATTAATTCTCCGAAAATGTAGAAATAATGTGAAGCATATGTGAGGTAGCCCGAAGCTACGGTTTAAGGATACCAAACCATCAAGAGAAATCTTAAAGACCTCTCCATACCTACATTTACCTCTGCATAGTAACCAATTACAGCGGACAGAGAGGTATAGAGAACGAAAAGTCATAGGAAATCAGTCATAGTCGATAAGGACGGAGCGGATAAGGAAGTAAGTATTCCTGTAATCCATTGCTGTATTCCAGTCAGCTTTGGTCAGAGAATTACACCATTTGCTGATCTACAAAATGATTCACCTTATAGGCCATGGATAGTACTTGACTTAATAACATCATCAGGATTTAATTGAAATTTCGGTCTATACACTAGAAATTGACATCAGTCATATTATTCAATTATATTTTTTACCCAAAACCTGTTAAAGCAAAGAAAATGATTTAGAAAAATAATTAGCTTGAACATTGCATATCTATGACTTTTAATATATATGACACTTCTATTGTTGCCACACCAACGAGTCAAATGGGGAACTAAAATTGGTCAACCTTCTGTTGCCACAGTCGTAAACTAAGAGTCAGTCTCTCATCATGAGTCTAGCTTGTCAAACATTATCCAGAACTGAGCCACCTTTGTAGCTGGCCACATTCCGCTAAAAATCGGTTTGAAAAGAGCTTTAACTCATTAATTCATTGTTTGTTGTATTTTTCATCATTATAATCAATAAATTGTGATAAACAAAGTATCAATAACGTAAGCAACTGGAGTAAAGTGCAAACAGGAAAAAAGACAGCCATTGTTAGTGATGAAGATCCAATGCACAGTAGCATAGCCAATCAACGTGCCATTCCAGGATACTATTGTACTGGCGTGCGGAACTGCAAGGTAAAAGTTCCTTATTGCTCTAAATGTATCTTTATTTGCCAATAATTCATCGGGAACCCGTAGAAAACTTATTAGGTTTTGCAGTTTATGCAATCAAAACATATATAAGAAATCTTGTAAATGAAATATTTCTCCGCAAATACGTATTCCAAAAACTATTACATAATCTGCCCATTAGCCTAATACACAGTATTTCCTGTTACAATTTCAATTATTATTACAATTATAAATATTACAATTATTACTACAACAGCTATATATTTTACAATTACTGCTGCAATTACTATTACAATTACAATTGCTATTACATGTACAATTGCTATTACTATATACAAATTGCTAATGGTACACCAATCATCACAACATATAGGCCAATAGGATAATATAAATCTCCCTCATCATAATTGCAAAAAATGGTGCTGTTTTATGCTGTTTTAGGACATAAATATCTTAAATGCATAAATATGATCGATCAATAAAATGTCTAGATAAATTTAAACCACTCATGAGCTCATCAACCACTACCTCAACTGTAGTTGAAGCAGATTTAATATCAATTGACCTTGGAATACATATTCTGCTAATTTCTGTTTACTCAAAATTCGCAATCATCGGAAGGCTTACAAAAGACTCAGGGTTGAATCCAATAGTTAAGAAGTGAAAATTAACACACTTAAAATTTCCAACCTTGTTTTATTCCATTTTTACCGGGAGATTTCCCTCGAGCTGGGACTAACATGGTGTAACATGGTAAATCTGTAAAGCTTTACTAAAATATTTTAACAAATTACTAAAATGGATTAACTTAAACTTTTGTGTAAGATTGTAACATTTGTGCCTTCTCCCTTAGAGTAGAGGGGCAGCAGTTACTGAACGAGTCAAGGAAGTGATGAGGGGAGACCGCAGGAAAACTCTCCATTCCAGCATGCAAATGGGGCTCTGGTTGGGTGCTGACCCAGAGTCAGCAACAACCCTAAGTAAGTGTCGTTATTGTTAGAGTTTGATGGTAATTGACCTTGCTTACATGGATAGTTTATTGTTCCCCAGCATTCATTGTGTAAACACTATTTATAGCCATTACGTGATTGTTTACCTTCTTTACTTGAACACTTTATGATTACCCCAGCATTTATTGCATGAACATTATTCATAGCCATTATGTGGTTATTTATATACACCACACTGTTACTGTCAGTGTGTACGGGAATCAAACTCTATCCGGGCTATCTACACACTGTATACACACCATTATTGCTACTACCCGGAGTATGCTATCGATGCTATGCTACCGGATGCTATGCTACCGGATACTATGCTACCGGATGCTATGCTACCGGATGCTATGCTACCGGATGCTATGCTACCGGATGCTATGCTACCGGATGCTATGCTACCGGATGCATACTACTCACTTTGCTACTACTAACTCTTGTTACCTCCGATTGCGCAACTTCCTTTGTATTATTGCATGATTCCGGTGGTCCGTGACCACCGGGGTAAATTGACTCTATTTGCGATTGCCAGCTTAACTGGCTGTTTATTCTTGTTATAATATGTACATCTGACCTTATACTGTAAGCGTGGTCGGCTTCTGCGCTTTATGCAAAGCTGTGCATCTATTGTAATGATCCATTCCGCTGACAATTCGTGAATGAGAAATTTAGTTCGAGTAACAAAGATTGTGTTGAATCTTACCCATGAGATATCTGTGACATTCCTAACTGCTTTGGCCTATCTTTGGTCCACACTTGCTCTACAATAGTGTGCTTCTGGTCAACGGCATATAACCCAGATCCCGGTGCCTGAGTTCACACCCGACCAGGGTTGTTGGTTGCACCAGATAACAGAGAGTTCTTTAGCGGTAGCCTCTCACCATTTCCTTGCCTAGGTTCTAGTGACAGCTGTCACCCTAATCCATGGGAGTAGGGGACAAACGTTGTCGTACTATGCTGCTTGCTGCCAAAGCAATCATTACACATTATGCTGGAGTTCAGAGAAGCCTAATTAAATACTGTAGCTTACAACAACCTATATTATAGTGTAGTTTATACAAGCATCAACTCATTTCACGATGGGACATCCATTTATGGATTCCTAAATTTATGGTTAACCGCAAAAGAATAAAGTTCAAAAAATGAGAAAGAAATTACCTAACAATACAATTTTTAGTTCGGTGGAAAGGCAATGTACGCAGCTTTTTTTTCATAACACAACATTATATCAAGTAGATTGATTGGTGTTATTTTTCCCAGAAAAAACACGGCTTACAGCTTAATTTGAAATTCAACTGAATAAAATATTCTATACAAAGGTTAGCCTATACAACAATGATAGGAATTTATAAATAAATGTTTAATATCTAAATAATTTATGATTCATGAAATAATACATTTTTAGAATAATTTATTATAAGATATTTTTGATTTTAGGGCCGTCACAGGAAATGCGCATCCCCAACCAGAACAAAACTTTCTTATTTCGTGTAGTATCACCACCCCTACCTACAAACAAAGTTTCGTGGCTCTAGGTCAAGGGGGCATTCAAAGAGACAGAGTGAAACACTTTTTAGGTTTGGGGGTGCTACAGGAAATGTGTGCGCCAACCCACGCAAAACGTTCCAGACATATGTAGGACCCCTACCTACCACCAAAGTTTAAAGGCTTTAGGTAAAGTGGTATTCAAGGAAATAGAGCGCATTTGTTTTCAGGGTAGGGGCATCACAGGAAGTGGGTGCCTCCCGGGAATAAAAAATCTCACACTTCGTGTAGGACCACACTCCCTACCTACCACCAAAGTTTTGTGCCTCTAAATTAAGCGGTCTAGGAGGAGATAGGGTGAACGTGCATTTGTAAAATAAAAATAATAATAGCTAGAGGGGTGGTGTTATTTTTCCTGGCACAGCACGGCTTACGGCTTAATTTGAATGTTTAACAAATAAAATAACCTAAACAAAAGTTAACACTTTCAAGACTGACCGCTTATACACAATTTTCACCCAGGAGCTGACCGCTTTTGGGGTTTTTCCAAGTAG
>JAOQGN010170702.1:0-11139 GCA_027564295.1 Himantozoum antarcticum | reverse complement strand
TGTTACATTTGTTATCGCTCGGGTAGTCCAGCTAGTATTTGGTCTTCTTCTACTAGCAAGTTCACGAATATCGATAGAGGCAAAGTCGTCATAAAATGTTAGCAAATCTCTTTCTGTGGTAATCAGACGAGGGAGTGGAAAGAGTGTGGCATTAATTGATGAAGAGTGATAATGTCGCAAATATCCCGTTACTGTATGCTCTAGCACCACTCCTACACTACAGTTTATTTTCACTCGTGATGTTTCACTTCTCCACGCATGTTGAAGTATCTCCCATGTATTTGGATTTGCATCAACATCCGCACCCCAAAGCCGAACATTCAGAATGTCTAAAACTCGCTGTCGCTTCATCTTGCTAATCATGCATGCCCAGTGTCGACTAAGTATCTCATCTAATCCATCATCGCCAGTTATTGGGAGGTTCGACCACATCATCTACAACATTCCAATCCGCTTGACCTTCTGCTCTATCATCATCATCTCCCGGTATAATAGCCGGTTGTGGAGGTGATGGTGGTGGCGCAGGTGCTGGCTGCAGAGAATGGGGGAGCAATGACTGGTGATAGTGGTGGTGTTGGTGGCAGTGGTGGTTGTAGATGTGGAAGCGTCGGTGGTGATTGAACTCTCGTTGGAGGAGATGGAACTGTTGGTACCGGAGGTACATTGGGATGATATGTTGTGAGTGGAAGGTTTCTTACTTGTATTGAAGAAGTCAATGCTGCAGGAATATGAAGACGGTTTCTCTTCTCTCCTCCACCACTTCCAACTTGAATGGATTGCTTCACTGGGGCAGTGTAGCAGTGTTGTTTTTTGCAACGGTGCTGTTTTAATACATTTTCCCTTGCAAACTCCTTCCCACACTCTCTACAAGACACTTTCAGTGGAGTAGTTTTGCCACAGGAGAGAGAGTGTCTAGTTAGTCCTCGCTTGTGACTATACTTCTCCCCACATAGATTGCAAATAAACATAGATCCTTTCATGACAGATGTCGAATCTTTGGACATTTTCCTTCCTGAAAATTTAAAAAAAAAAAACGAATCACAGCGATGGACACTATCGTAGGATTTTCAAGATTTTCGATGGTTTATCCTTGCCTATCGTATGTATTAGATTCCCCATCGCAGGGTTTGTAAACCATGCGAAGGATCTTCTAACACCAACGATGGACACTATCGTAGAGATTTCAAGATTTTCGAAGGATTATGCTTGCCTATCGTATGTGTTAGAATCCCCATCGCAGGGGATGTAATCCCTACGATGGTACTTCTAACACCAGCGATATACAAGCTAGCAACATCCTTATCATTAAAACAGTAAATAATATCAACATTTATTTGTCATTACAACAATAATAGATTGAATGAAACAGTCCATCGTAGATCTTAGAGCATCGACGATGGTGAACTAAGACCAATGATGGATATCATCACTATGATTTGATGTTGCGATTATGTATGATGTTATAGTACCATCGATGGAGATGAACGAGCATCGAGATACGTTCCATCACCAGTGGTGAGTAAGCTAACAACAATGTTATCGTAAAAACAGTGAAGAAACCATCATCCTTGTCATTACATCATTCATAAATTGAATAAAGCATCGTAGAAATTACTGATTGAGAGAAGATTGATCATTGTTATTCTTAGAGCATCAGCGATGAGCTTTGCATCACCATCGATGAACAACGATGGAACATCGATGGAGTCAGACTCCATCGTAGATCCATCCTTGTCTATTCATTGACGCTGTATCATCAACAACAACAAAAATTATTTTACACATACCTCTTTTTTTCTGTTTTTTTCAGGAATTGTGCTAGTACAATGTGAATCGGCAATCTTATTCGACAAGTTGTGAAGAAACAAACAATTTTTGCTGCAGTTGAGTAATATATATATCTTTCATATGCAAGTGATCTGATTTATCTGCAGTGCAACAGAAAGATGTCTGGGTTTTTATTCACTATTAGTTTAATCTTGCACTCGTTTCATTCGCCACTGCGATGCGTAGACACGCCTTTTTGTTTGTCCACAAAATAATCGATTGGATGTTGAATTTATCTTTTTCATCATTATTTTATTTGTATGATCAAACAATGTGGATGAAAAAAATTGCATAACATTTTAGATTAATGTAGTGAGGATTAAAACTTACAACTGTACACAGAAAAGAATCAGATATGGCAAGAAAAACAAAAGATGCAAATACAACTATTTACAGAGTTAATTTACAGAGTTAGAGTAGTAGGTGTAGGTGATGTTAAAAACTAACACAGAATCAGAGCAACGATGTGAAAAACACAAATAACAAAAAAAAACACAGTGTGATATATGCAAGAAAAATGAACTCGATAGAAAATTTATACAAAAGTAATGCATTTGTTATTAAATGTCAAAAATACCAGACTCAGCGACAGCAGCATCTAGTAGACAAATGTCATGGTATATTCTACCAGATACTGAAGTTTTTCCTCCCTTGTATATCATTATAGCAGGCGTCTTCCGCCTCGCCTCATCGCTAAGTCTGGTAGGGATAAAAACCTCCCCACTTACGTCTTTCCCATCGACAACTGTCTCAAAATTTGCCACCGGTACATCGTCCTGGCTTTTGCCTACTCCCTTCAACACTCTCACGCGTGTAATTAACATAACGGTGCAGGGAGCAAATTTGGAGAGAGAGTGGATTCTTGATATCGATGCCAGTTCGCTTTTGTTTTTCTTCCTCAGTCCATTGGCGAACTCTTCCAACGTGACCTCTCCACTCTCGTAGGTAACATCACTGATCACCTTTAGTGTGTGGCACATATGACCGGCGCTTGTTTTTTTAATCATGTGTATATCGCCACTCTTGGCTCTCCCAAATCATAGCCCTTGAGGAAGCATTCTGGTACCATTAGTTTTACTATCTCCCTCCCCCTCTCCTCATGCACAAGCCAACAGGTGATAAGTCCCATCTTTCCTCCACTACATTCCCTCGACTCAGCAGATTCAATCTCCAAGATTGAGTAGGGATCGATATCGGCCAAGCTCTTGAGCTTTTCAATCGTTAGCAACTTCTCGGTTGGAAGTTTTCTGTAACGGAACAAACGAAACATTTTAGGAAAAAATGAATTCACGAACGATATCGTTATGCATTTAAGAGTATCGACAAAATTTAAACAATCATCGATTGCCTTAGTTCACCAATCGTCAGTATCTAAGACCATCGATGTATTTCATCACTGGGATTGCAAGATCATATATGATGTTTCGGTTCCCATCGATGGGGATGTAGCATCATCAATAGATCTTCTAACACCAACGATGGGTAAGCTAGCATCATCCTTATCATTAAAAACGGTAAAACAAAAAAATTAACTTCATCCTTGTCATTGCATCAATAATAAATTGCAGATTACTATCTAAGATCATCGATGTACTCCATCGATGGGTTTTCAAAATCCTACGATGATGTTTTCAAATCTCATCGCTGGGGTTGTAAGTATATTGATGGATCTTCTAACAACATCGATGGGTACGCTAGCATCATCCTTATCATTAAAAACGGTAAAACAAAAAATAAACTTCATCCTTATCATTACATCAATAAACAATTGCGGATTACTATCTAACATCATCGATGTACTCCATCGATGGGTTTTAAAATCCTACGATGATGTTTTCAAATCTCATCGCTGGGGTTGTAAGTATATCGATGATTCTTCTAACACCGACGATTATATTTGCAAACATCATCCTTATCATTAAAAACGGTAAAACCCAAAAAAAATCATCCTTGGCATTACATCAATAAACAATTGCAGATGACTATCTAAGAACATCGATGTAGTCCATCGATGGGTTTTAAAATCCTACGATGATGTTTTCAAAATCTCATCGCTGGGGATGTAAGTATAATGATGAATCTTCTAACACCGACGATGAGATTTTGAAAAACACCATCCTCAAATTTAAGACCTACGATCTAAGAACATCGATGGTCTCCATCGATGGGATTTGAATCCTACGATGATGTTTTCAAATATCATCGCTGGGGATGTAAGTCTATCGATGGATCTTCTAACACTGACGATGGAAAATCTAGCATCATCCTTGGATTTAAGACCTACGATATCGATGGAGATCTTACTATGTCTTAAATTGCATTAAATATAAATCAAATAAACAAACTCACCTAGCCATGTTTGCCAACTCTCTGAGTCTCTCGATATCGAAATCCAACTTTCTTTTCTGGATCCTACTCTTCTTGGGAGCTGAAGGACCCATAACCATATCCCCTTCTACTAAAGCTCCGTCTGGCGTCATCGAACCAAAGTTCTCTTCCATTCCAATTTCTCTTCGAGTCTCGATTCCCTTCATCCTTAGCTCTTTTAGTTGATCTGCCAATTCGATAGCTTTAACCATCTGTTCTGCCATTTTGAATGAGTAAGTGTTAAAGTCTTGAAACAGTTTGATTTGCAAAGATTGATATGTGAAACTGAACTATACAGCTTTGACAATTTTCTCTTTCTTTTATTGGAAAAATCTAAAGGCGTGTCCGATAGAGTCTGTCCTCCAAATTTGAACCAATAAACACGAATCTCACACATATTCCAAGCCGTTCATCGGTTTCAGTAACAGTAAAAACAAAATTCTCAAAACCAACCCACCTTTTTTCCTTTTAATTGACACAAACACTTTGGGAGTGTCAGCAAGTGACTCTCTCTCTCTCTCCATATACAGTTTAATAACCAATCTCTCATCGCCATCGATGGTGGAAAAGGGGCGAGGACGAGGGTGCCATCCCGTAGCACCCAGTCCGGGTCGCAGCGCGCCAGGCTCTCAACCCTCAGCATGATCCAAGCGTACGAGATTGTCACGTGGAGACATGCTCGGCAACCGATGAGCAAAGTCGATAGGGACAGGTGCTGCTCATCATCATCATCATCATCATCAGCGGCAGCAGCAGCACATCGATGGGCTCAGAGGTATCCCTGTCAGGCAATAAGAGTGGACTTCTTGCGCACTCAACGTCTCCAGTCGTCACACAAAGTTGCCACACGCCTAACACTCGAGTGCCGAACAACAACCAGCGATGCTGACAGAACAGCAAACACCGAGTCATAAGTCGTGATCAGACACCAGGAGAGCATCGATGAGGACACAGGAGGGCTTCGATGAGGCACACGAGAGCATCCATGCCGAGGCACCAGAGCATCGATGAGGAGGCCCGACAGCTTCCACCAGACATCCCAACAGCAACAAACACCCGGCAGGAGAGCATCGATGACGAGTCACCACCGACGATGAGGGGGCAGTCACCATCGATGAAGGACAGCATCAGCGATGAAGGGGCAGAGACCAGCGATGAGGGGGCAGCACCATCGATGAGAGGACAGAGCACCTACGATGAGGGGGCAACACCTACGATGAGGGGACAGAGACCATCGATGAGGGGTCAGAAGGATACGATGAGGAGGGAAAAAGCTATGATGATGGGGCTGTGAATTGGAGACTGTGAATCAACAAAAACCACAAAAACTAAAAGAAGGGACGCCCCGTCACATGTATGAAGCTGAAGCTGAATAGGGCTAATAGCAGTGTATATATATATACAGCCTTGGCTACGATTTTACGTAATTTTAAAGATTTCTTTGAACTCAAATGGTGATAATTAATATTAGTGATTAAGTAATGTATTAATGCTATTAATGCATGAGATTTTCTTCATTATTTTCTCCCATTTGATTAACGATTATTGCACAAGCAGAATTTACAATTCGATTTTACAATTATCTAGCGCAGTTTTGTATTTTGACAGGATAGTATCTAATAATTTATCATGTCAGCAACAGGAAGAACGGGACTATAGAAATACAAAAGCATGAATAATCCATAATTGTTGTAGACTATGTGCGAATCAGCAGAGTTATCTTCTCTCTGATTAGATATGTATAAGGAGAGTTATCTTCTCTATGGTTCTGCCATGCTATCAACAAACCGTTACATTGAGGGCTTGTAGCCTGTGTTCAAACAATTGATTTGATACGAGTCACACAACAATACCTGCTTGTGCATAGACATAAAGCTATATTAATTCTAAGGTGGTAGTCCCTTGCGGAAGAGTTAAATATGATTTAGTTATTTATATTTGAGATGTTAATTGAGGTTTTCTGTGAAATAATGTAAGTGCAATAACTTTTTTGACTTATTTCACAAAATAACAAAAGGAAATGGTATAAGAAAAGTGAAAAACTTCTAGGAAATATAAGCATTCAATTGATCTGTCATTCATAAAAAATTGAGTTATTTTTCCGAAACGGGAAAACGTTTTTTTACACCACTACTTTCCCTGTTCAAATACCAGTCGCATGAAATTAGGTCATGGAGTCGTATTGTGGAACACTAACAGCGTCACAGTGTCACACATCTTCCAATCCCATGTTGTCATCTGAATACTTTCTTTCCACAACTTAATTTACTATTGTAAAGACGTGTTTTTTCCTCTACCTCTGACCAGCAATGATCTCAGAGTAAAGGAAGAGTGTTGTGACATACTTTGGAATTGGAAAGTAACAGAACAAGCTACAATTTGGTAACCTTGTATCGTTTTATACTGTAATCTGGTGTCAGTATTAAAATTTAATACAAATTAAAAATAATAAGTTTCCGAAAATAATTAAATTGGATTTCTAGCGCCTATCAACCTTGTTGAGACAAATAATTTCCATCTACAAGACTGCAGTTAATAAATAAATCATATTTTAATTGAAATGCTATACTAAATTCAATACAAGAAATGTTACATAAAAAAAGGTAACTTGCACTCACGCTGTGGGATATCCAGCCTATGACCTAAAGCGGATTTCCGGGGTTCAACGGAGCCGGCGCAAGAGGGCAACGGAAGACATAAAGTGGCCTTGTATATCTACATCTTGAGGTGAGTGGGCGTGTTTAATAATATAGCTCAGCCATTCTATACCCGTGCCTTGTGCAGCATGGGGCTGCACAAGGCACAGCCATTCTATACCTGTGCCTTGTGCAGCATGGGGCTGCACAAGGCACAGCCATTCTATGCCCGTGCCTTGTGCAGCATTGGGGCTGCACATTGTTCGTCGTGTTAGAAGGGTGAAGAGATAATAGTGTGTGCATTCCATAGAGAGCTTGTGAGTATAGAAATTTGGATAGTAAAGGTAGTGTAAAGAGGATTTTGAGGTATTGTGCATTGCGCATTGTGTATTGTGATATATATTGTTTTTCTTCTTGCGTTGTTCGCTATTGTCGTTGTATATTGTGATTGATAATAATATTGCATTAATTGTGTAATCGGATGATAACTTAGGGAGCAGGTGTGCAATTTCAAATAATAGGGAGAGTATAACCGTTCTAAACTAGATTCGTTATCTATGCGTTGTTTGCTATTGTCGTTGTATATTGTGATTGAGGGGAGTATAACAGTTCTAAACTGAATTGTATACTCATAGTCATATTAGTGTCGGTGTGTGAGTGTGTGTCACCACCAATAATGGCCACCAGTGGTACCAAATACACTGGTTTTCTGGATATAAGAATTGAGCCTGTGGTAAAACAAGAAGTGCGGGCAGTGGCAAGTAAACAGGCCAGTGGTGTAGCCACTGTTGTCACTAAATCTAAGAGTACAGTAGTCGCTAAGAAGAACACCAAGCCTGTCGAAAACCCTACACAGAGTGGGACCAAACGGAGTCGAAGGACACCTCAGTGGTATGGCAATCCTGTAACACACTAGGATTGTACCCTGAGAGAGGCTAGATGGGTGTACATCTGATTAATTTTTCGGAATTAATTATAAAATACATCCATTTTCCTGTTTAATTATATCTGAACAGGACGGATATTGACGTCACATCCAGTGACCTAGATATCCGACATTAGCCTTGACCTTTCATTCTAGACTAGCCTGAGTCGCAATAACATCCGCTTGACAATCAAGGTCATAGCGATCATGTGACCTCAGAGTATTTCGTGACCAATCACGTGACTAATAACATCTAGTCACATCTCACGGAACCGCACGCTAGTTCAGTGGTACTGTAGTGGGAGAGATCAGTGACCAATCACAGAGCAGCAATTGTGAGTGCTATTCCTCAGCTATTTGCATAAAGCAATAGATGTGACACTCACAGGTCATTCCTGTTCTGACACTCACTGATAGAGGACTTCTCCATAGCGCTACTATACTACCAAGTCTCACTTACCACAGCAACAGAAGCAACTAGGAACAGACTGAAGGTACTGCACCTGCTGACTGGAGCCAGATAGATGACAAGCTTGCTCTACCTTCTGACGTGGAAAACCGGGACCCTGGCATAGAGGGTCATGTAAGTTTACATAAGCATAGCATATCTCATACTGTATAGAGATTGAGGGATCAGGAGTGGCGGTAGGCAACCGACTAGCTGAATACAGCTCAGCTCCTGGGATCCCAAGATATCTAAAACCTCGAGTGGTTATTTGGAGAGTTGGGGCCCCTAACTCTCAAATGGTGCGGCATATGTTATGTAGATGTATTCTTACCCTCTCCTTGTGTCCAGCAGCCCTGGCCTGCAGACTGTACCAGTGTAGAGTCACCTTCCAGTATCAGCAGAGAGGGTGGACTTATATTATGAAGAGGAGCCGATAGTCCGATGTATGTAACTCTAATAGTAAAGACCAAGTCACACTGTATGAGGATTCTATCGGCAACCAATCTGGAGTTATCCCTTCTGCGTCCAGAAGAGCGTACACGCAGACTAGGCGGCTGGTGTATAATAATAATTATGAACATTTCTGAACAGTACCAGCCGCGGATGTCATACATTCTATAACAGTAACTTATATCGCTAGTCTGTATGCTAGATACATGTAGCTTGCTATACTTCTTGCCCTTAAGGTTACAAGCTATCACTTCTGAGATCAATTGTTATAACCAGCTATATGAAATAATTGCCATGCACGCCAAGCTGTTATGAGATTGATTTATAATCCCTTCAGTTCTGTAGTATTACTTGAATAGTATACACGTTATTCTTGTACCTTCCTACTACTTAACTCTTGCAATATTATTGATATATTATATTGCCATCTTCTGCTGTTGCTGTATCTGTTCTCCTGGGGCAATAAACACTTATTATACCTGTGTTGGCCCCGCCAATATTCCTCTTATTCTCTGTGTTCTGTCTTGTCACAATAACAACAAGTGCAAGTAACAACTGGAATTGGAAGTGCACCTTCTACACTTCAATATCCAGTAGAGAAGTACGAAATATTTGTACAGACAGAACCTCAATCGAACCAAAGAAATATTTTAAAATATGGAGTAGAGATGTACAAAATATTTGTACAGACAGAACCTCAATCGGCCCAAAGAAATATTTTGAAATATGGAGCCGCGATGTACAAAATATCTGTACAGACAGAACTTCAATCTGCCCAAAGAAATATTTGAAAATATTTTAACATTATGCAGGTATAAATAATTACAACAGTAATTATTTATGCCTACATAATGCTTAGAATTATTTAATTTTAAACATTATGTAGGTATTTAACAATATGTTGGGAGTAAGGATAAAACCATTGCAAATGAAACTATTGACATTGACATATAATTGTAATTCAGCTCTGTGTGATATTTGAAGGAGCAGTCATTGGGGTGTAGGTGGGGCCTGTCAGAGCAGCCAGTGTATACAAAGTGTGTACGTTTACGTACAGTAGGCATACTTCAAACCACACAGTTTCTTTCACGAGAGATATGGTTCACCTGATGTTTTCCAGGTTGCAGCCACTCACATGGAGATGTACATGTAGTAGGCCTATGCTAAGCACGCGGAACTGGCAGTACCCCACCCACAACAATAACTTTCTCGAAAAGCGGATCAATGAGTGCCCGCTTGTATGTTTTAAAAGCTAGGTTAGGTTTCTCATTGTCTAATTTGAATAGGATGAATGAATTGATCTGAACGACCACTAAAATCCAGTAAAAAATTCTTTTCCACCACTTTGTGGTCTTTCTCTGGTAGTGCCCATAATAGTTGACCATCTGGTCAACCTAGTCACAGCCATTCATGCTCTGATTGTACTCAAAAACATCAGTTGGCATTGAAACCTGCTCACGTCTCCTTCGAACTACAGTATCACTAACGTTAGCCTTGGTACTGACTACAATGATTGGCTTTTTAGCTTTTTTGTCACACCAAGTCATAGTCAGTATACCGTCAAGAGTGTTCCGAAAGTTTTTTTGCTCACGATGGGCTAGGTTTAGACTTTTGATTTGTGGAGCAAAGTTTTTTCTAGTGCAGATGTAATCCACAGACAGCAATGGTAGCAGCAACTACCCTTGCATTCTACTTGTATTGACTACTATTATTGCTAGCCAACAACAACACTTTACTTGCTTCGTTAGCCAAAATGTGCCTGTGTAAAATATATTGCTGGCACTCAGATACTGGATAAGCTTATGGGTGGTATAGTATCTATCTGCAAAGACGTGATGCCGCTCTTCAATTGGCTTCAGAAGAGTGTAAAACACCTTTTCTGCCACACCAGCATCTTCCCCTACACCATCAAGATATCAGGTGTCCTTCCCAAACTACGTGAGGATATTGTGCACGAAACCTGTTGCAGAATCACAAAGACCAAATGTCTTTAAGTGGTATTTACTGGGCTTGGAAGCATTGTACTGTTTATGCTTCCAAGCCCAGTAAAGCCCACATTGCAATTTGTTGACAATGGAAATTGCATCTCAGTAAAGATTGTCACTAATACAGGCACGCCACAAGGCAGTGTAGTTAGTCCTTATCTGTTTTCTATATACTTGGATCCCTTACATTCTAGTATTGATGGTATTAGACTTTTTAAGTATGCTGATGATATCGCTCTGGTGGCTTTATGCAACGCTAGTAATCAGCATCATTACATTAGTGAAATTTCTCGAGTAGTTGATTGGTGCAAAGATCGTGGCCTGATACTAAATATTGCCAAGACTAAGGAAATGGTTTTTTCTAATGCTAGAATAGCCCCTTGTGTTACTGATATTAGTATTGATAGTAATTTAGTAGAATTAGTTACAAGTTTTAAGTATCTGGGCACCATGCTAACTACGAAACTTGATTTTTCTGAGAACTTTAATGAGAGAGTGTCA
>JAOQGN010170591.1:0-11143 GCA_027564295.1 Himantozoum antarcticum | reverse complement strand
CTATACAAGTGAGTGCTATAGGTCTATAGTCTTTTAGTTCCCTAGGTTTGGATACTTTAGGCAATGGTTTGATTGTGTACTGCTTCCATAGTCTGGGAAGTTTGCCCTGCTCTAAGCACATGTTAAACATTTTTGCAATTATTGGGCTTAGCTGCTTAGAACAGTTCTTAAGTACAATAGCAGGGATATTGTCTGGTCCTGTAGCCTTATTTGTTGCGTTAGCTGATAAAACTTTTTCAACTGTTTCTGTCTCTATGACTATAGGGAGATGAGTTATCTATATCTACTCTTAGCATAAATTATGCTGGGCAGATAATTGCTTACTATATTGTGAGTATTATATTGAATTATCTCATTTCTTACTGGCGATGGGTTGCCCGGAGTTTATTAAAATATACCTTCTTATAAATCAGATTACAATCATATTATAATTGAAACAGTGTAATCAATCTTATGATTTTCCACCATGAAATCAACAAACATCCAACACAACACAATTTAACAATACAGTATATATTAATAACCGAAATTTTGAGTTTCAGAGTATGTATTCTATATGAAATAATCATTCAAAATTCTGAAACATGAAACATGCATTATAAACCAGAATTTTCATATTTTGAAGAATTTAGTTTAGTCTTTGTGGTCCATTGATCACACACAATCATACTAGCATGGAACACTCAAAAGGACTTGGATTTTTAGACTGCTAAAATATATTTTTAACATAGCTGCACAGCTTGGGGATAAATTAGATTGCTTATTTTCTTTGAAGCACACCTGAAAACTTGTAAGCTATTAGTTTCTACGACAAATTTCATAACTAATAGTAGCTTCTTTACCCCCCTAACTGCAAAGCTCTAGCAGGACGCATAAATATTTAGTTATGCACTGTACATGTAGGTGCCTACTATCAAAAAACGATAAAAGATTAGTCTAGTTATATCTCTCCATGGTTACATCATCGATGGGTACGGTTTCATGTGGCAAATATGCTGAATAAGAGGAAATGCCGCCTTATCACTACTACTC
Organism: Himantozoum antarcticum; assembly: GCA_027564295.1. NCBI lineage: Eukaryota > Metazoa > Bryozoa > Gymnolaemata > Cheilostomatida > Bugulidae > Himantozoum > Himantozoum antarcticum. Next base: position 10,111 of record JAOQGN010170591.1, on the reverse strand, counting down.
ACCATATCACTACTACTTACCTTATCACTACTACTTACCTTATCACTACTACTTACCTTATCACTACCACTCACCATATCACTACTACTCACCTTATCACTACTACTCACCTTATCACTACTACTTACCTTATCACTACTACTTACCTTATCACGACTACTCACCTTATCACTACTACTCACCTTATTTTGGCCTCTGCATCAAGAAGCTGTTTTGGTCTCTCCAGATCCAGAGGTTTAATATCCCATTCTTCAAGTTGCATATCAAACTTCAATTTTAGATTGAAAATTTCAGCTTCTTTTATCTGTAACTTTCTAAAAAAAATGAGCATAATTTGAAAATACGATTAACTAGTCTGTGGCCTTGATTTTAATGTTATGAAACTCTGTGCAACACTGAGCAGAAGGTAGGTCTCTGTAAGGACTAACTTAGTTAATGTCTCCAATCTCACCTAAAGCAAGAAATCTCACTGATCTGTAATAAGTATAACTGCAGGATACAGCCTTGAATTTGAATTATCATCCCTTATATTGTTTTATGGAACAAAATATTTGAGCAGAGTTAAAAATGTGATGCCGAGAAAATCTCACTGACTCGGGAGCAGGGATGGTCAAGTGGTTGAAGTCACGACACCGCAATGGTGAGATCTTGGATTAAATTCCCGCTGTGATCAAAAATTGCTCTACTAAAAATTCATGGGCAAGATTCTTGGTAAAATTCCCTTTCAGTTCGGTCAGCGGCACCTTCCGATGATGTTTATGGACTCCAAAAACCTCAACTCCAGATATAAGATAAGGTCAAAGAAACCGCAGTAAAATGGAACTTCACCAGATTCTTAACCCTAGAATTGCTCCAGTGTTCTGATCAGCAGGTAAAAGACTGGAGACCAGGTGGGTTTCCCTAGACTATTGGACTTTCCCTGCTATTGGATTATCGCCTAAAAACAACAAAAATAAAAACAAACAAAATACTTGACCCATTGTGTAATATCCGGAGAGACACTTTTATAGTTTAGAGTTATATTCTCTTTGTATACATGATGTTGGGCAGACAACTACTTAGTGTTAGTTGCAAGTATTATGTTGTTGTTTTATCTTTTTCCATACTTGTGTAGGAGATGGCAATTAGAAAGTTTTGAAAAAAGCAGTACAGACTAAATTTCTGAAAGATCTTACCTATACCAGTATCACCAACACATTGCCAATTTTTCAAGTATATCGAATATTACATAATGTCAGTGGACAGGTATTTCAAATGTGCATAATTTAGTTGGCATTACCGCAACAAGCTGTCAGAGCACGTTGATCCAGCAAAACAAGGTACAATGAGAAAAATGAATAAATGGACAAAATTACATTTTTTACTTATTTGTTCAATAAATATTGTTCCATTGTACTGCACATCCAGTAAATGTAGATGTAGGTTATCTACCTCCATGCATCATCCAGAGCAAACTTTCTTATTCTATGCTCCTCGATGGTAACGATCTCCGCCATCCTAGTGTCTACGGAACAAAAAAAGATTGTGATTCAAAGAGCTGTAGGCTGCCTTTCCTGCTTTCTTTGTACATGCCACCTGTTTATAAACAAATCAATAAAATCATAAAATATGATTTTGGCAAATCTATAAAATGTGGAACACCTCCAGTTCAGATCACGTGAACCTTATAAAATGGGAGTTGTCCTCTCATGTCTTGACCGAAGGCACTAATAGGTAGTCAAATTTAATTGCTGTCAATATTGAAGTAGCCGTTAATTAATTAATAAGGCTACATATATACTTAATTAAATAATTAGTTCAGCTACAAGATACGACAGTATATTGTACAGGTAATTTGATATTGGCCCTTGCATTTCTGAAATTATATCAAGAGTTTAGGAACTAGATGCAATCATAACGACTCACTGTCTCATAATGTCAATGTGAATTTGGTTCTAAATTGTTACTAGTAGAAATACTAGTAACAATTGAGAGAAAATCTGCTATGCAAATGCATTTCACTTCGACATTTTTATAGTCTGGTAAGTATCGTCACACTAGCAAGTTGTATCTATTGTATGCATCATTAAATAAATACGTGCGTCAAAACTAGTTTGAGACCAAAGTATCTGACGTTTCAGCCAATCAGAGAACAGCATGTGAGAAATTCAATAACATGTGCTTAGAGCCTTTGCTCTTAAATTGCACCCAAAAAATTAGCAATTCCTTTTTCCCACTGGTATATTGAAATACGATCTTTAAATGAACAAAGTGCTACTGCAATACTAAAGGGTGCATTCCGAGATCAAAGGGAATTAAATTCAGTCTACTTCCCATTGCCACTGTAGATCGGTGATGTGTTCCTCACCGTGTTACCCATGGAGCTAGAAGAATGGAGCGCTAAGTCCTTGTCACCAGTGTGCAGCAGAGTGTTGCAACAGAGATAAACATGGCGTAACGCCTTTCAGCCTCCAAAGCATCGTTTTCTAGCCTCCAACTGTATGTCTGATATAGTGCTAGTATGTCCGCACTGCGGGAACAGGGCGCCAAAAAAATGTCAGCTATTACCATTGTTACACATACTGCACTCTGTACCACGTGATCATAGTTAGCGCTCCATTCTTCTAGCTCCATGGTCTCCGCCGACTCACTACAGATTCGCTATCAATAGTTACTGTGGCTATGGTTTCCACAGGCTAACAAATGGCATTGAGCTGTGGTTTGTAAGTGTGAGTATTATGTGCAAGTTGGTATGTACGGTAGTGAATAAGGTTGATTTAAAAAGAAAGGCATGCATACCTTGTGAGAAAAGTCCCCAGGCCGGCAGCGGCCACACCCAAGAACCAGCGGGAGACAAAACGGACCGCCTACCAGAGGTGGGCACTGGGCAGGCACCCAATTTTATTTAGCATTAAAGGCAGTACTAGGTACCGGTCAAGAGCGGCTAGAAGTAGCTCATGACCACTGATAATATAGCAGTATAGCATACGCATAAACATATTCATATCACAGTTGGCCCGCCTAGTCTCCAAGACCGCCCTATCGTTAATAAGCATTAAGTCACTGATATGATCATATTTTTTTTGATTGTTGGTCCTGTATAATTATATGCCTAGCCACAACACTATTAACGGGGTTTTCATGGATACAAGGAATACAATGTATATTACATGTATATATATATGTACATGCATGCATTTACATTTTGCAATGTTATCGTAACTTGCAACATAAAAGACATTCATGTTTGTCCTGTGATGGTTCATGGTCACTGATGTTTTAGAATTGTTCAAAACTTATGGGATACAATAAAAAAAATGATCGTGATTAGTAAAATAGATTTTGTGGTGGGTTTTCAATTTGTTCAACGTGATGTTTAGCCTTTGGCACCATTAAAGATTTTTTAAGGCCCACCCTTCTGAGATTTAGATCACAGGGTGAGAGTGGAGTCTTAAAAACAGTTAATCATACCAAAGGCATGATCAAACATCACACTAAAAATGGCAATTATCTTGTATAGCTGGTCTGCTTTGGAATCGTGTCCACCATGTTTATTTAGGAAATTCTGCAGGTTGCATCTGTTGTGCAATTCAGCATTGCTATTAGCCTGACCTGACAAGCTTTGTAAAATGCGGAATTGCCCCCACGACGAGATCGAAGCAAACGAAACCCCAGAGTTCGATCTCGTCGTGGGGGCAACTGCGCATTCTGCAAACCTTGGCAGGACAGGCTACATTGTTGTTTTCCAGCTACTGTTAAATTTGTGGGGTAATTCTGAGTCCCCCAGCCAGGGACTCCGTGTTCCAGCCCGGTATTGCAAACCCCGAGCAGGGACTCAGTTGTTGCATTTTCTCTCACCTCCCAGTCAAGTGAAAGTCTGTGACATAATTTTCTTTTATGAAATTGTGGTCCTAAAATGTGAATGGGAGTTGTCTTTCCTTTATTTTTGGTTCCTGGATCTCGAGGAAATAGAATAACCAAAAGGAAAGGGAAGACAATTACTCTAACGACTAATTCATTCTAGGTTCTAGGACTAATGGAAAAGGTTTGTCCTAGTGGAATAGCCCCAGGTATATTTATTTTATATCATTAGTGATATTGCATTTATTGCAGATAGAGTTCTTCTGGACAGCTTTGGCATTGTTTATACATATGCGCGGGGTTATACTCTTTTATATAGGGGTGGCTCAGCAAATGCGGCATTGGAATAAATTGTTAGGCATATAACAGAATTATACTAGTATGCAGCAATCAGAAGGCAGTAAGACACAGATTGAACAAACAAAGTGTGCTTTGGTTACATTATTATTGAATTAACTGAAATTTGAAATTTAATTATAAAGATAAATAAATTATTTTATGGTGTACAAGAAGCCTTGAGCAAGCTTCTAACCCATATTTCCTGGGTCCATTTGAATCAGAAACTAATGCACCAGAAGCCTCGTCTGATGCATTGCATAGCCCATATCCCAATGCAAAACAGGCCGTGTGGTATTTTTGTCAGTCAGTAATTTGCTCCGAGTCTAAGAAAGTCCTTGGCTCTTAGTCTTCAGAAATTGAAGTTTGGTGATCAAATCTGGTAAATTTCGATTTTTTTTTTCTCCTTTTATCATGTTCATGTTTTGCTCTATATTGCATTATTTAAGTTACATGGCGTAGTAATCACTCATCAGTAAAGAATAGAGATGGCCAGAGATGAGTTTATAGGCATTAGTACATTATTTACATATACATTATATAGTGCATTACATTATATAGTGCATTACATTATTATCACGACGGTAGACATCAAACATGACTTGCATAAATACTGCCGTTGATACACATTTATGCATTGATACATTCATACATTACATGATATATACTTATACAGCAATACATTTAATAGTGACTATAACCTACATGCATCCACACCTCACAACACATTGCCAATATTGGTTATGAATTACAAAACTTAGTATGTCAATCTAGTCTGAGAGTGGCTGCAGGTTGCAGGGAAGACATTCATCACTTTGACTAGAGGTCTGGTGTAAACTATTTGTTGTTTAGATTCTAGAGCACTTTTATTGTAATGTGATGTTAATTTCAGAATATTTGATCAATAAATCGTTTGTTTGACTAGACTCTAGACACCTAGCCTAGGGTTGCACTACACCAGTGCCCTTGACTTCTTCCTCAGTTAGGAGTAGTTCATATTAACCACTACCACCATAACTAGGAGATTAATTGTCTTGAATGAATGACAATGAACAAAGCAATGAATTAGCAGCCATATTATATCTGTATAGTATTGGAGAGTCAAGGCTACATATGCTATATATAGTATTTTATTATATAGGGTTATGCCAAATAAATACTGTAGCGTGTGGAATTGAAACTGTCTGTGATCAGCATATTATGTCAAATAGTAAAAATTATTTTATCGGCTAAAAATGCAATCAAATTTTACCATCTAACTGGCATGATTAGAAAAATATATGGAGGAATTTGTATGAATATATGAATATGAATGTGTACAATTTAGCCCACCCATACATAACATGAGCACGTAACCCCAAATTTGAAATGAAATAGACTGCCCACAGTTGAAGCTGTCTAGTCCATATATATAGTAGTGGACAACAAACTTAGATTGCTATAAATATTGTCTTTTGTGTGTAAAATGTAAATACAGTACTTGATACTACTACTAATAGTACTAGACAGATCATACTTTGACAGTGAGTACCACAGAAGAAATATATACATTTTGACATATACATGTATAGGCCCAACAACAATTAGTGGTCAAAAACTCTGGCTAAATCACATCCATTGAAAACAAGAGCATTGGTTATCATTACCATTATGCTTTATCATAGAGTTATCTTCCCTCTATGGGAAGATAACTCTATGATAGAGCTATGGTTGTTATTTTTAAGACATTTGCCAGGGCGCACCGGCAAAAATTTACATCGCATTAGCGGTGTCGTATATAACCTCCGATAACATACATGTACATACGTACATGTAGAAACTCAACTCTGCCCCTGAGGGATGACAGTTAATGTACTTTACTTTACAATTACGACTTTTACAATTACAATTGACACTTTACAATTACATTTACATTTACTTTACAATTATTTGGTGCAAAAAGATAATAAGGAAAGGCAAGTGCTCTATTTACAGAAATATACAACTGCATAATAATTGAGTTGTAACGTTATAACAATACTGTCTAAACTCAAGACATAAAAGTTCTGTACGGCCCCAAAGCAAGACTGGCAGATCGATTGTAATTGCACAGCTAAGAGCAAAATATACATAGAAAGAGTGTGCACATACTAGTAGCATCAGAAATAGCATATTGGCACATGACTAGATTGTAAGTAAAGTAAGCGAGTAGCACGTGACTGACAACTGCAGTGTATACTCACTTACTCAGTCGGTTAGTAGTTACCGATTATGACTAATTTTCCACGAATTCGCTTTCTCCATGTGTCACATTCCTTCGCCATATCGTACCACTCAGTTGTTGGATGCAAAGTCCTTCAAGCTTCTTTTGATCATGTCCTTGTATCCTAATTTGGGTCTTCAGTGGTTTCTGCACCCATCGTCGAGTTGTGAGAAGAGTATTTGTGTCGGGATGCGTTCAATATAAATTCTCACAATGTGGCCCGTCCAGAGTAGTTTCTGCATCAGTAGTTTGATTATGGAATCAAATCCTGCTCTCTCCAAGACTTCAGTATTGGAAATGTGTTGCTACCATTATTTTGATGCTCATGATGGTTTGCAGGTGTTTCATGACGAACATATGCAGCTTCATTACCTGAGTTTTGCAAATGGTCCAACTCTTTACACCATACAATAGTTTAGAGATAACTATAGCCTTGTATACCTTGCACTTGACAATATTTGGAACTTTGTGATGCCTCCATAGTCATTGGGTGAGTCATCCAAAACCTGATGAAGAGTTGCACATTCGGTTAAGTAATTCACTGTCAAGTTTGTTATGGTACAACTACAAAGATAGGTGAAGCTGGATGCATTGTTGTGTATATTGTTCCCTATGCGCATAGGCATATGTAGCAGCCTTCACTACATACGTCACTCAAGACTACATACGTGACTCGAGACTACATACGTGACTCGAGACTACATACATGACTCGACACTACATACGTGACTCGACACTGCATACGTGACTCGAGACTACATACGTGACTTGAGACTACATACATGCACGTCACTCGAGACTACATACGTGACTCGAGACTCCATACATTCATGTCACTCGACACTACATATGTCACTCAACACTATACATGTACGTCACTTGACACTACATACGTGACTCGATACTACATACATGACTCGACACTACGAATGACTCAACATAGAATTGAATCAGTTGATGACTGCCCAGACCCTCTACCGCTAAGCCTCACCGCTCACCCTATGTATTCAGATCCTCTACCGCTAAGTCACACTGCTCACCCTATGTATTCAGACCCTCTACCGCTAAGCCACACTGCTCACCCTATGTATTCAGATCCTCTACCGCTAAGCCACACTGCTCACCCTATGTATTCAGACCCTCTACCGCTAAGCCACGCTGCTCACCCTATGTATTCAGACCCTCTACATCTAAGCCACACTACTCACCCTATGTGTTCAGACCCTCTACCGCTAAGCCACACTACTCACTCTATGTATTCAGACCCTCTACAGCTAAGCCACACTGCTCACCCTATGTATTCAGACCCTCTACAGCTAAGCCACACTGTTCACCCTATGTATTCAGACTCTCTCCCGCTAAGCCACATTGCTCACCCTATGTATTCAGATCCTGCACCGCTAAGTCACACTGCTCACCCTACGTAATTCCAACCCTCTACAGCTAAGCCACACAGCTCACCCTATGTGTTCAGACCCTCTACAGCTAGGCCACACTGTTCACTCTATGTATTTAGTTGAGCATGGAAAAATATCTCTCTTGTATTGGAAACAGCTGATCACCTGTCAGAAGAATAGCCACCTGTCTGGTAATGGTAGTGGGCCTTGGTACCATTGGGTCTGAGCCCATAGATTTAATCATAAATAGCTGTGTTTTGTTGATAAGGTGTCTCTGTCTCACACTTGCCCTATTCCATTTCTCCTCTTAGAACTGTTGTTGGAGCACTCCACTCCAAGCCTCCAAACACAACAGCTTCCTCATTGTTTTTCAGCAGCATCAACAATGTTATTACCATTGCTGTGAGCTCACTTTAGAAGTACTAAGAAATAGTGTAGTTCTATGTAGGAAGTCTATTGAAGACTAAATCTCGCGCCTGAAGGGAAAAACATAGAATAGCCGGAGGCCCAGAATTTGGTGACATAATACGAGGATTAATAAGGAGTGGATATAATACAGAATAATATTGTATGAATCAGGCTAAGACTTCATAACTCTATAATAGTGTGAAGTGCCATACAACAAAAAGATGTCAAATGACACAATAGACAAGAATAATTGCTCCTGTACACATGGGTTGATGTAGACAAGGGTGGACACAAGGGGATCACAGCATCGCATCATTAATGCAATGCAAACTAGCTTAACTTATATTCAAATAACTAGAACTTATCTGCTGTGACCCGGAACCTCCCAACAAACAACTGACAGCATTCTGTTTCCAACAAAAATACAAGTTTGTAGATTTAGATGGTTTCCATATACAGTATATAGCAAGTGTGGATGAAATTAGTTGAATATAGGATTTCTTGTTCACCAAAAGTATCATAAATATATGGTTACCTAGTACCTACCGCTAAGCATAGTAAGTCGTAAGTAGGTATTCCTTCCTAGGTATTTCTTACTAGGTATTCCTTACTAGGTATTCCTTACTAGGTATTCCTTACTAGGTATTTCTTACTAGGAATAAGTATAAAATAAAATAGTATAGGAATTCACGAGCCACAATTCAAACCTTTAGCGTATGCGCTACCTACTTGTGCTGAGCTTAAGCAGTTGATCAAACACATCATCAATTCCAGCCTTTTCAGTAAAAGATTTCTGGACAGCACCTCTCATGATTACTTCAATGTGGCTTCCAATGTATGTCATAAAGATGAACTGCAAATTAGGTGCTTATGGACTTATATAGATTGAGTGTTATAGTGAAGTAAAAGCTACTGATAGTCTGGTAAAGCACTAATCACAATACTGTTTTGTGTCAAATTGCATAATTATTATAATTAAACAGATTGTATGAAATAAGTAGTAATGTCAGCACAGACCAATAACCCAGTCAATATCTAAGTACGCAAATATGCGCAGTTCTATGACATCAGGTCGGGTCATAGTCCATTCCCTGTGCCAATTGTGCAACATCATCTAGGATCCTAGGCAATAAAAGAGTTTGAAAATATTTACTGAGATCCTCATGACATGATGGTCCTAAACCCTGAGATCCCAAAGAGATGATGGTTCTTGTTAGAATCCATGGGGATTGTTAACAATACTGGCTATAAGAGAAATTGTTACGAATTTAATCACTCCAGCACATTTTGACCTTTTCGTTTAATTGAGTTGGTACTATATGACTTTCTGTAGTGAGTCCATTTCATTGACAAAGTCTTTGTATGTCCTTGAAACATTTCAGTGTATGGTATGAAGATGTTAGTACGTGTTAGTAAGTCTGAATGAGATAAAATAAAACTTCAATTTATTTAATGTTCTACTCAGAAATCATCATTCAATCTATCTCACTATCGGTTCAATATGACTTTTGTATTTGCTTATTTTTTATATATTATTTCCTATGAAGCAAGATCGATATCAAGTTGATATAAAGAGCATTTACATTATAAAAGGAAAACTTAAGTGAATATAATATAATATATAAGAGCACCATCTATTGGGATATGAGAATGAAATTATAAAATTGAAAGTAATTACTAAAGTAAATTTGATACGTAAATATGCCCAAGTTTAAATTTAATACGACGCATTCGACAAACTTTACTTGTATTGAAAGTGATCATTTGTTGACTGAAATGAAACTGTTTTAAACAAGGGGATCCCCATAAAGTTCATGTAACTACAACACGAGTTTATTATCAATGTTGTAGCAGAGATCATTGGGAGACCATAGCCTGTAGTTATTCA